>JADRCD010212108.1:6907-20228 GCA_019843815.1 Montemys delectorum | reverse complement strand
GATAGATAGATAGATAGATAGATAGATAGATAGATAGATAGATAGATGAGAGATAGATAGATGATAGATAGATACATACATACATACATACATAATACATACGTACATACATACATACATACATACATACATACATAGTACTTTGCTAAGATAGAATAACAGAGACCAAAGGGTAAGGACACAGAGAGAAAGGAAGAGAGAAGCATATAAGACACTGAAGGACAGACTTGCATGTGTAAGGAATAGAGAGATTGAGACAGATATTATGTACCACATAGAACAAGAACAAGATAGGATGACAGACAGAAAAGTGAAAGAGAAGGTGTGGAGAAGTAAAGAAGGAGGGAGGGTCAAGGAGATCAATAGAGGGGGAAGCATGACCTCACAAGTACACATCTATTGTGACAAGAAATTGCTTCCATATTCTCAGCATTACCACCCACTGTCACAGCTTCACATCTTCAGTTCACCATGTGTCACTGGTGTTGTTGTGCCTCTCTTTCTTCTTTTATATTTTTTCTGTTCCTAGATAAACCTGCACAGCTCATATTTATTTGGGTTTCTTTTTATAGCTTGAAAAATATTTAGGCATGTTTAGCACAGTGGGTATTTGAATACATATATACATACATACATACATACATACATACGTACGCACATACATCTGTGTGTCTATTGAAACAGATTTATAATAAGTACTTTAATTTAATTTTTAAAATATAAGCTGATTGATATACTATTGAGGTTTAAAATAAGTCATTCTTTTCTGACAGCTTCTTCCTTCTTCCAGTTCAAAACAAAAGCTGTTTTATGAAAGTAACATTCAGAAAAATGTAACAAAGTTAAATTTTGAATATTTCTGCAAACTCTTTAGTTCCTAAGGAAATAAATAATAAAGTTGAATCCCCTCCTTATCAGGCACTGAAAGCTTGAAATGATTCCTATTGTATTGTCAACTGCAGTTCTGGATATCTCTTACCAGAGAACATCATCTACCTTGTTCTCTGTTGTAGAAATTGTCTTGCTTTGTGTTGTGGGTGCATTGTCTTCAGTAAAGGAGATACCCAAGTCCTGTGAGACACCAAGTTATATCTTTTAATTTAGCAAGAAGTCCACAGCAGGTCTGTTTTTTTTAAAAAAATCTACTTATTATTATTTTATGTGAGCTGGTGTTTCATCTGCATATGTGTATGTGTGAGGGTGTAGGATTCTCTGGAACTGGAGTTAAGACAGTTGTGAACAAATATGTCCGTTCTGGGAATTGAACACAGACCCTCTGAAGAGCAGCCAGTGCTCTTACCTGCTGAATCATCTCTCCAACCCCGACAGTGGATCTTTAAGTGAGCACTGGAAGCTCCATCCTTGTAGAGCTCAGGGCAGGAGTACCTGTTCCTTCAGCCCTGCCACACACAATTTCAAGCACTGCATGTTTATATCTTGTTTGGCAAACATCTTAGTTGCCATGTTAATGTTGGATATGTTTTCTTTTCCAACAATGGGTCTGCTTTAGAATAAACAATTTGTTAAAGCTGTTAAGAATATCGAGTAAAAGTATTAACTGTTTAATGGGAAAGCAAGCAGGTCACCATCTTTACAAGGAGTAGTTTTGTGTGTTTTTAATCCTTCCATGGTATCACATGTTGAAATAAGCAAAGTGAACCATTTTTATGCAAACAAAGGATAAACCCAAGAAGTTCAGGAAGATGAGAACAAAAATATCTCACAATCCGCAGGTTTAAGAGTCCCAGACTTCTTTGTGCCTAAATGCAAATACTCTTATGGAACCATTATTGCGTATTACTCCTTTGTCTTTGGGTTTCAAGGGTTAATAATTATTTGGGGGTACGTTTGACACAAAATATTTTTGCCATCTCTCTTAGTTCTCTATGTTTTATTTTTAATATTGACCTTTCCTTTTTAAAAATAATTATAATAAGTACTTATTAGTATCAAAACAAATTTGCTTCCTAAATTCCCTACGTAAAGTAATCACTAAAATTATTTTTCACAATATACTTGTTCTTGATTCCCTAACACAGACTTTTTTCTTTTGTCCCTCTCTCCCTCTCTTCCCCAGCAGTATGAGACTGTGCTCAAGAAGGACAAAAACTATTAAGTAAATGAGGCGATTATTAAAGTCAAATGTGAAGACAGAAAGACACGCTCCAGTGATTAGCTCAAGCCCTATTATATCATTTTCCATGGCTATATTACAATGAACAAGTTTTGAAAGTTGAAGACTTCATATTTCTCATATGCCAATGTCATCTTTCAGTTGTCTGCACACACTCAAAAGATGCCCTCCATCTAAAATCCTCGCTTATATTGAATGTCCTGTTAACCTTATGGCTACTTATATTACCCATTGCTACTTCTGCTACTTGCCAGCACTCTCACTAATGTGGTAGCCACTCACCAATAACCACTTACTCCCGACATGGCTGTAATTATTAAGTATTATAGTGATCTCATTGTTTTTCTGACATTGTGATTCTTTTTTCTATACTCAAACTTATAATACATCATATGGTTGAAAATCATTATTTTATTGAAAGATACAAAATTCATTAAATTTATCATGATTCTGCAATTTTTATAGGAAACATTTTGTTTATTAAGACTTATGTTCAGGCTGGAAGAGATGCTTCTGTGATTAAGAGCACTGGTTCTCTTCTTTAAGTTAAATTACCACCACTTACAAGACTGCTCATTGCTGTCTGTAACTCCAGTTCCAGGGGATCTGACACACTCTTTGGCCTCCGTGTCACCAAGCACACATGTGGCACACAGAGATAAATTTATAAAATGATAGAAAGCAATCATAAAAGATTTCAAATAATTATGTGGGAAATACTTCTAATGTCTTCTATGATGACTATACATAATAAAACTTTATGATATATGCAATATAATGTATACATGTACACAAAAGGAGTATGGAAAGATACACTAAAATGTTATAGTGGGTTTTTCTTGGTACTGGTAGTATAAATTATTTTATTTTTAATTGTTCTTTTACACTGTTAAAAGTGGTCATTTCAGTGCTTCCCTGGTTCTTGAGAAGAGCGGTTTCAGAAGTCTTATTTTGTGATCATTTTATTTCAGTATCGGCACTGATGTTGATGTATTTAGGTATGACATTGCCACTAAGACCCAAAGCCATTTGTACAGATGAACACTGCTTTGCATTCTATTTAACAAATGATTTTAAATAGAAGTCCAAATTCCAAGAGACCCCAAGGATATCTACATAAAAGCATAGTCTTATCTGTAGATAAAATACAAGAGGACCAGATAGAGGAAGAGGTGGGGAGGGGCATGCCATCACTCAGATGTTTTATGACTTTTTGATGTTTTAAGTTTTACATGTCTCCAATAAAGGATGTCACTGTACATATTAGTGGCCTCTATCCTTTTATGTGGTGCTACTGTTTGGACTGTTGTTTTTTATGAAAATTGTATCCTTGCCATTTCAGAAGATTAATGCCCTCAGATCTAATTATTGTGCTGTTGTTCTCTGGTGGTTTCTTTGTTTGCTCATGGTAATTATGGATCACATTAATTGCTCATGAAACTACCATCTTTCCTTTTTATTTTTGCATATATTTCAAATACCCATTGTAACTTCCCATCTTGAATGTGGCAGATCTATTTCACTGCAGTACAGCAGTCACAGTCGTTCATCTTTTGCAAAGCCCTGCACAGGGAGAGCCGTTAGCAGAACATCCACCCTGGTACTTCCAGGCTTGCCTGAGTGTGGGGGGTCAGTTTAAGTCTCCACAAAGCACTCCTTGCCATGGCAGCATGATTCTTTAGCGTTACCAACATTGGGGGCTGTATTTGTTCCTTCCCTTGGCAACCACATGTCCCATCACAGCAAATTGATGGCTGTAAAACTGACCTTTGTGAGAGCCTTTTTATTTAGTTACCCCAGAAGGATTTACAGCATTATATTTTGTTCACACATTGACTACTAATGGGAACTATAAAAGAATGATTCTATCTTACATATCCTTTTTATTTTCTGAAAAGCCTCGACAGTATTAGCCAAGACTTTCACATTTGAAGATCTCCTCCTGGATAACTCAACAAAGAGTTCTATGGAACCAAACCTTCTTACTTATGTGAGGTATATCTCCTGCTATCTGGTGTCAATTAAGTGCTTCCTCTAAATCTGCTCACCTAAAAAATGGCAAATGATTGCATGCAGAGTAGAAAACAAACAAACAAACAACAATGATAACAACAACAACAAAACCAGAAATTCTGTGGAGAAAATCCAAGCTACATAGTAATTCAAATCACATCATCTGCAAATAATGAGAATTTAATGAATGTCATATTAAAAATACTCTCTCATTCTTAGTGATAAAGCACAGATTTTCACAGTACCTGATTTTTCCATGCTTCCTTTAGGAGTGCCCACAGAGAAAGGTAACATCTCTAGTCTGAAGAGGAAGGGCTGTAATAGTTTAAGGCCCTGCCTAGAGCTGCCCAAGGCTTCATTTGTGAACTCTGACTACAAAGGCTCTCTATGGTGTTCTCAACAGAGAAAGGATTGTTCCTGGAGGTAAGGATATGAAAAAATGTAGGAGTTTTGAGAGTTGAGTAGGTAGCAGGATCTGAGCTCATTGTAGGTAACACAATTAATTGTGATTGTGGCCTGTTATAGAGGCCTGCCTATGAAGATAGCCGAGAACCCAGCACAGAAGCCATGGCCACTGCAGTTCACAACTCTGCTTCTACTCATAAATTTGAGTAGCCATCAGCCTGGAATGTGCTCATTATTCAAAACTTTATCGAATTTCAACAAGTGGTTTAAAAACAAACAAAAAATATATACATGCCTATCTCCTTCTTCCCATAATAGTGGAATAGTTTTTGAGTTTTCTAATTTTTAAACATAATGTTAAATGTCACTAAATTAGCACCTGTTTTGCTTTTAAATTGGTCTTTTGCTATGTTATGTTGTAAACTTAATATTTGTATTTTACTTTAGTTTTGAAAAAGTAATATACTTTGATAGTATTAAAATATGTCTTGGATTCTTCAAAATATTAGTAAGGCCACAAAAGTCACAAAATTTCACACACAAAAAATAAGAATATACAAGTATACAATAAAAAAATAACTATTGAAACAATTTTGCCAAAGATCTACTGAGAAGCATTGCACTCACTCCTGTCTCCTCTGTCTCATTTCTAGAGCCCTACAGGCTCTAGAAAGAATCAATACCTCCTATGTCCACTTAGGTTGGGCAATTCTACATCATCATAATTTTAACCAATATTGCAATTAATAATTTGTGTATATGGTATTTGTTTTTCTATTGGCAGAATATATTTTGATAAGTAGGATTGCTGTATCAAATGTAAAATATATTTGTCACTTTATTAAATACACCAAAATTGCCCCAATTGGTCAAATGATAAATGCACTTGCCATTTTGTGAAAAAGGCCAAAAATTGTCCTCTCTAGATATTCCCACTGTAAATGCATGAAAATGCCTCCTTTGTACTACATGGGGATGAATTATGTTGAAACAAATTTTGTAAAACCAATAGGTGAAACGTATGTCAGGATAGTTCAAATTTGTATGCTGTCCTTATGAATGAAGCTGGACATCTTTTTAGGTCTTGATTAAGAGTGTCAGGGAGAGTTCAGAGCTAGACTGTTCTGATTGTCCCATCTTGTAGCTGATGCTCACAGGCAAGTATGTCAGGAAAATGGTGAGATGAAGACTTGTTGAAATTACAGAGCTAATAAATGAAAGTGCTAAGAGCAGTACCCCACACATAGTAGGGCCAGATTTTTTACAATGCCCTGTAATCAAGAGAGAATGTAAGTGGTCCAGTGGTTTTAACTGCTCAGCCTTAGCTCTAGCATAAAACAAGACTTAAAACAAGAACGCTGTTTGCTTAAGGTCACTGTGTGAAGCCCATGCCAACCAGAGGACGCATAGGCTTCCAAAAGACACTATAAAATCCTATCTAAGATTTGCCTCCAAAGCATCTCTGATCATTTATAAATGCTTCCTGTTTCCTTCACCAACCATGCCTGTGAAGCTTCATTTCTGTTCCTTTCAGCCCATTCTTAGGTATGTGTCATTTCAGAGGCTGTAATTTCTGGGTTCTTCCTAAACTACTAACACTAGATTTGTTTTCAGCTCCAAGTGCTGCTGAGCACATTGAAGAGTTCCAGAAAAGATTTGCTGCTCAAATCAAGCCTGAGCCATAGTCAAGTCAAGCCTGAGATATGCTACTGCTCAGCTTGTAGTCTGTGGGTGCTCTAAAACACAGCTTTAATGAGTGCTTATGATTTGTTCTTTTATCTTTGTTTCTCTGAAAACTCTACATACTTTCTATCAGAGTTTTAGCTTCTCTGAATTCCTTATAGCATTCAAGACAACGTAAAGTAAATGTGTAGCTATGTTAAGAAATCTCTGCATTTCTGGCCAAGGGCTTGTTCATGCAAGCGAAATCTTCTGTATTGCAGGATGCTGAGGGCTCTGGAAAGCCCAGGTGTCTGCACTCATGTATTCCTTGTTTCCAACTACAATACTGGTTTTCAGTGGCAGATTTAATTCGTAGCTTTGACTACCACAAAAACCGTTGTTTCAAAACAAACTTAGAATTACTTACAAAATCACAATATAAAATATGTTTTTAAAGAGCAAAAAATAATTCTCAGTGGAACAGCAGTAAGATCATGATTTAAGCAGAGTTATTTAGATACTGATTTCTAAAAGCTTCTTCACCTTTCAAAATGTTACATACACATATGATAGGGAGGCAGCCACTTATGGCAGGATCCATTATACAAGTAAATTTATGGCTTCCAAGCATCTAAAACCTTTATTCTAACACAATACTCAAGCTTTCAACCAGTAAAGATTGATTACCAGTGATTACTTCAAAAGACAATATGTTTCCAGTAGAGGAGGTCAAGGAATATTAGTTTCTCTTTGGTCTGTTATTTTTTGTTGGTCTCCTCTCTAGTAATTCATCCACAATAGCAGCTCACATGACTTGGAGCGTACTAAAGGAAGAAAAAACAATTAGAAGATGGTTAATTATTGAAATAATCCATTACTTTCTATGCTGAATAAAGAATTGTTATCTAGTGTAGAATGGCAGAGATTAAAAAAAATGTGAAGGCTAAACATCTGTTTCTTTGTTTGACTTAAGAACAGAGGGTTCTCTTTTCCTTTTTCCTTCTCTTGTTTTCTTTCTTTTTTCCTGTTGACTTCACAGGGTAAGACATAGAAGAAACATACTAGAGAGGTTTCATAAAACAATTTAGAAAACAACACTTTTTTTTTCTCCTCCTAAATTATGGTCCTATTCTCTTCTCAACTTGTACAATTAGGAAGAGCCTTTTATGTCATGGTTACTCAGCTTGGGCTTCATGGATCTACGAAAGAAATATGGATCCCGTCCAAATCAGCTTCCACCTGAAGGTGCTTCTATTTCACCTTAAAACAGAGTCATAGAAAAAATACCAAAAATATGTTCACAATTTATTTTCAAATATATACACATCATGACATTAAATTGATGGATTTGACTATTATGGTATGCATATATGTGTATTTTATTTATATAAACATCTTTTTGTTTTGTTTTCATTTATTTCTTGTTTTCCTTTTATTGCAAATAGACTTTTCCCCAACATAATATGTAGGGATTATGGTATCCCTTCCCTTTATTTCTCCCAGTTCTTTCTTACCACCCCTCCCATCTGGATATACCCCCTTTCTGTCTCATTAGAAAACAAACAGGCTTCTAAGGGATGATAATAAAATAAAATAAGATAAGATAAACAAAAGCTAAAACATCAGATTTGGTTAAGTCCAGCATACAGACAGAAAAGAGCCCAAGAGAAAGCATAATAATGAGAGACACACTTGTTTGCACACTCAGGAATACCTTCCAAAACACTAAACTGAAAACCATAATACATATGCAGAGAACCTGATGCAGACTCTTACACATTCCCTCAGTGTCTGTGACTTCATATGAGCTTTGATCATGGTGATTTAGAGGCCTTATTTTCTGGATATCCCCCATTCCTTCTGGCTTTTATCCTCTCCCATGGGGTTTCCTGGTCTCTGGGGAAAGGGTTTTCTGCATATATATATAGTATAATATATAGTATATATTATATATTATATTCTATATAGTATAATATAGCTTATGTAGTATATATCATATATTACATATTATATATTATATATGTGTGTGTATAATTATATATAATATATATAAATGTATATACATATGTATATACATATATATGTTTTATTGCAGGTTGCTTAGGGAACTATACAAATCTTCTGTCAATTACAGACGCAGACGAAATCAATTTTGCTCAAAATAACAATAAGTATATCATCATTTTAAAGCTTTTAAAATTATTGATTCAATGTTTGCAAGATTGTTTTTAATCTTTGACTTAGGTTCCTATAAAACTGTGAACTATAAAATGATATTTTCCAATAGTGTAGATAAGCTGTAGATAAATTTGAATGCTCAAATGTTGCTGGGTAGTGGTTGTGGATGCCTTTATTCTCAGCTCTTGTGAGACACAGGTAGGCAGATTTCTGTGAGTTCAAGGTCAACCTATTCTGCAGATCGAATTCCAGGACTGCCAGGGAAACACTACAGCTTTGTGAGTTAACAAGAACCAGCAACTTGAGATAAAATTACTGTGTATGCCCTTGCAATGTGCTGCAATGCATTGGCTAGTGAGGCTGGCCAGTTTGGAAGGCCATTGCACTCTTAGCAGTGAGTGGGAATGCCAGAGGGGGCTTCTAAGAGGAAGAGTGGCTTATGCCCAATACTTATCAAGCTAAGAATGGAATGAGAATTACTTCATTTTATTTATTCAAGAAATTAAGTTATGATTTGCACATGTATGTTATTCTATCCAAATACAATTTCCAGTTCTTTAAAGGTTCATATTCATTCACTGTCCAGTCATGCTATCCTGTAAACAGTATTCAGTCACAAGAAAGTTTCAATCTCTATGCTCTTGCATTATTAAACACTCTGAATATTCCCCAGGCCTACTCACTCTGAAAACACTTTTCTACCATATGCAACTGTCTGAGAAAATCTACTTGTATGCAGTAGATTGCTGTTATTCATTATTCATTACAACATTATTTAGTTGAACAACATACCATAGAAAACTTGGTTCTGTTGTGGGAAATGTACAAACTCAGAGAACTAAATTATTTTACTATAAATGCTTTAAAAAGAGCAGGCTTTATGGTCCTCATTATTTCCTCTGTGCTGAGGAAACATGTTTTCTCCAATGGAAAATAAGCCATAAAGGCAGAAGCTATGTGATACAGTGTATTCAATAAAAGTTGGAGGTCTAGATTCTGCTAGCAACAGAGTAAATGAATACGGAAATCTCATTAAAAGTTTTACAATTGACGATCAATAAGTATTTAGTGACTATCCAGTATGTGCCAAGACCTGCTTTAATTTCAAGAAATACAAATTTTATCACCCATAAAATGTGGCTGCCCTAAGCCCTTGGTTAATATTCCTCCACATGTTGAGGTAAAAGGATATTTTTAACAAGATATAACTCTAACCTGTTACAGTTTCCCTTTGTTATAAGAGGAAGTGCTACAAGAGGAGGGAAGTTTCCTACATTTTCTGGGGCAGTATTAAGTAATAATATACCTAACCATAACTTATACAATATTATAAACCATTAGGTATAAAATATTTTCCCCATTTCAACTTCCCCATGACTCTCCTGACTTCAATGTGTAGAATAATTGTTTTCTTTCCATGGGCTGGTTTGATCTACAGAAAATTTTAAAATATTCTGCCTTGAAAGATCTAGTTGTACAAATGACCCCAAAATAATAACTCCATCTTTACTTTTTTATATTTTGATTTTACATGTGTGTGTGAGTGGGTAAGTGCATACATGCTCATGAGATACCCTGTAGCCTGAGCTATTGATGCTTGTCCTCTGAGTTACTACTTCTGAATTTCAGCTAAAAAATTTAATTTTGAGTCTGAAACTTCAGGTGAGTAAATATGGTTGGGTGTGTGCCATAGTTAACAGAATACTTGTCTAACATCCAGAAGACTGTAGTTTCAATCACATGGCTCAAAAGCAAGGCATACAGATGCTTTTCCTGATATTACTTGAGCTATGCAGAACATTATTGCGTGGTATTATATTACAGTTTTGCAAATTGTTGGCATTAGAGGAAACTGGGAATGTAGTATAACAGACTTCTTTGTATGACTTTTAAAATTGCATATAAATCTATAATTATCTCAAAAGAAAGCACAAAAAATAGGCACATGCTATGTTTTCTAATTAGCTTTCCAGTATGACTGATGTATATTAGAGCCGAGAAAATTTTGCAAGATGGGGGAGGAGGTGAGGCTGTAGCTCACTGGTAGAGAGCTTGCCCTGCATGCGCAAGGCTCTAGGTTCAAACCTCAGTATTGAAGAACAGGGAAGCCCCAAAACAAGTGTAAAACTGAAGTTCATATTGAAGTTGAGCTTAAATTTTCCAAACATAAATTAGTTGAGATCAAAATAATGAATGTTGGGATTCATTAACTACAGCCAAACATGTCTTCTATCTAAGTGTCATGTGCCTTGGGCAGATACATATTTTTTTAGAAATGACAGCCATTTAAAACATCTAAATGAAGTAAATTTTAAAGCAGACTTCAAATCACTATTTCCCCAAAGGTGAAGCTAATATTTTCAAACTAATAAAATATAATGTCATGAATTTTTATTAAAATATTGTAAATGATGTCTCAGTGATTGTAAAAGCATTCTGAACCAAAAAGGAAATAACATAAAGCTATGATTAATTGCACATAACCTTGTGTTGTGATAACTATAGTCATTTATAGGGAAGACAAATATTCAAGTATATTTTTACTAGAGTGTTGGCATGTTTTCATTGACTTAGTACATGATGGAAATGTACAGAGCGCTTTGGTCTTCAAGAGATAGAGTGATTGACATGAAATAAAAGCAATTTGTTTCTTAGTCTATGTGTCTGCCCATTGCATCCACACAATTTGCAAACTGCTTTGCATGGCACAAGGGCCTGGTTTGGTCTAACTCTCTTTATCTTCTCCATCACTGTCTCTGACTCTGTTCTCCTTCCCTTCACCATCCCCTTATTTTCAGCATGCTCACTTTTTACCATGCCTTTGACAGTGTTCTCCTGTGTCTATCCAATATTACAAATGGTGTTGACTTCTTGACTTTTCTTCTCATATTTCATGTTCCTTGTCACCTTGGACATCCTCATATACTAAGGATCTCTATATATTAGGCTAATATCATTGGTAGTAGTGGTATATATTTAATGGGATTAACTGAGGTATACACCTCAAAATGTGCCTAAATTTAGTTTCCTGGATTCTGCTATGGTATCTATTATTTCATCTAGATCAAATATCTTGCCTATGCTCCTTTCTCAAGGATGTAAGTTCCTTGTCAAAAATGACAAAGGAAATATGTTTGTGTGCCTCTGGAAATTTGGCTGTCTATATTAGTGTTTTAAAATAATAACAGATGTTTGTTAAGAGTTAAGCCTAGACAAATTTAAGATGTTCCTCCTGAATATAAGTAGGTTTATATAATTTCACAATGCTCTATTAAAAACATTTCATTAACCCTATTTTACAGGTAATAACCAGAGGGATGCCTAATATTAATATTGAAACTGAAAAAAGATTAATAATAAGTGGCAAAAGCAGGGTTTAACCTGGAAAGTTTAATTGTGTTATTAAATCATCATCTCTAGGATGAATAGTGGCTTTGAAATATATATCCAAATATAAGAGAAGTATAAGAGTGTCCAAACACTTGGTGTTTGTGGACGTGAACTGTTTTCAAGAAGGGTTCAGTACAGATCGAATTAACATTAACATCTTGAGATGCAATCTTTATAGATTCAAATGAACCTTACACAAAATACAGTGCTTTATAAGAAAATGAAAAGTTACAAGATACAAACAGATATGAGAAACATAGAATGTTAAGGGAGAGGCCAATCTATTACAGTAAAGTGAGCTTTAGTGTTTTTTAAATGGGAAATTGAGGCCAAGATTTGGATTATTCTGCTACAAACCAAGGAGTGCTAGTAGACACTAGAAACTGAGAGAGCTAGGGAACCTCCAGAACCTCCAGAATAATCATGGTTTTAGTAACAGTTTTGATTGGCACATTATTCTCTCCAGAAGTTGAGAAAAGGCCTGTTGTTTGAAGGAAGGAAACCCTTTGGAACTCTTCCAACAAGGAATCATTCTCATGACAAACCAAAGACACAGAAGAAAGTTTTATTGTAGTAACTCTGTTCAATGTAGATGCAAAATTCCCCCAAAATGTTGCACATCCTACAGTACATCTTAGGAAATACTATATGCCATTCATCAAGTAACATTTAACCCAAAAATTCATGGGTGTTTTGAAATACTCAAATTTGCAAGCATGGTACATCATTTCAATGGAATGACAAGTGAAACACATAAGATAACTTCAATTCATGTACAAAAAAAATTTGACAAAATTCAGTATTTATTCATAATTAAAACTGATAACAATTGGGGTTAAAAGAGGTATAAATAAAAAAAAAATTACTCCATATAACAAGCTCATGGTCAGCATCTTTCTGAAGCCAAAAACTGAAACCATTCTCTCCAAGATCGGAGAAAAGATAAGAGTATCCACTTACCATGCTTTTTCCATGCTTTTTCAACAATATTGAAAATCTTAGCCAGAACAATGAATTGACAGAAGAAACAAGAGATAATGGACTAGGAAATGAAGAGTTAAATTTACTCTCAATGACAGATAAATGCAAAAAATTGTTAGAGCTGGTAATCATGTGATATGACAAAACAAGTGTTTTTATGTACCAAATTACTGAGAAAAAGAGAAAACAAGTATAACTCATAATAGTGACAAAATCAAATGGGTGAAAGTTAGAAGGAGCTAGAGAGATATCTCAGTCAGTAGTGTTTGCTAAGGAAACTTGAGAACCTAAGTTTCACTCCTAGAACCCTTATTTTAAAATAAGTGTCAGTGGGCACAGGCATAAATTCCACAGCCAGCCTAATTTATCTATGGAGCTCCAGGTCAGAATGAGACTCTGTCTCAAAAACCAAGATCAATAGTTTCCAAGCATTAACATTGGCTCCTCATCTCATCATCTCATGCATACATAAACATATGTATGGACATATGCATCCCCACATAGGAACACACACACACACACACACACACAC
The DNA here is from genome assembly GCA_019843815.1 of Montemys delectorum. Taxonomy (NCBI): domain Eukaryota; kingdom Metazoa; phylum Chordata; class Mammalia; order Rodentia; family Muridae; genus Montemys; species Montemys delectorum. Next base: position 6,933 of record JADRCD010212108.1, on the reverse strand, counting down.
ACACACACACACACACACACACACAC
>JADRCD010212107.1:0-14306 GCA_019843815.1 Montemys delectorum | reverse complement strand
GAAGGCACCGAGGTAGAGATTAGCATTGTTAACTTGTGACCTGACAGGTGGTTTTTCTAAATATCTCAGGGAGGGGGGAATTAAGTCAGGCTAAATTTCACCGTCTGGGTTTATTTTCTCGACATTTTACTTTTCTTTAAGCTGATAGTTCTCAACCTGTGGGTCATGAACCCCTTTGAGGGTGGAGCAACCCTTTCACAGGGTCAAGTAAGACCACCAGGAAACACAGATATTTACATTTTGATTCATACCAATAGAAAAATTACAGTTCTGAGGTAGCCATCAAAATAATTTTATGGTTGTAGAATGGTATTAAAGGGTCACAGCATTAGGAAGGTGGAGAACCACAACTTACACTATGATAAAGATAAGGGAAGGAGCATGTTTGAGGTGAAAACTTTTTAAGGATTATTTTATTCCCTTTACCTATTAAAAAAAGCTTGAAATAGTTTAAAAGTTCTTACTCCTAAACTAACAGATTATATTAAAACTTGGGGAGGGCAACCTGTTTCTTTCCTATGCTACCCCATGCTAAGGAAGAATATTTGTTTCCCATTAACTGTCCTAAGGTACATCCCGTGGGTCTGGAGCATCCTGACTCTCTCAAGACTGTGAAGTGCACATACCTTCTGTCCACTCTCTCCAGGGAATCCTTCTTGCCCCTGCCATCAACAACAGAGGAAATAAATACATACACACTTGGCTCAAGGAAATTCATGTTGACTTTCATTTTATCATCTTCCTTGTTTAGCTTTAACACTGCATCGAGGAAGGGGTGACCCCACTGGAAGCTTAGACAGCACTCTCAGAGGAACAAATTCTAGTTTCTAAATTCAGTTACTCATGAGCTACACATACAGGATGGCAATCTAAGACGAGAGCCAGGAAGTACTGAAGGAGAAAGGGAGAGAGTAAATAAATGGCCTGTGTTTTATCTGAGTGTATGCCACAGAAGAGAGGGCCACTTGGCCGTGTGTCTGAGTGACAAGTGACCTTTCTCAGATGGGTTTCAATGGAGAAATTTAAAAAGTTGAAACAGAGTCCAGACTTGATTATTCATCTTAAGGTCCTTTGTTTACGTTACTTTGATCAAAGACTCATTGAAGAGGTTTCCTACCCTCACCTGATGAGAAATGTCTAAAATAAACCATCTTTTCTTTCTGTATGAATGTGTAGTGTGTGTGTGTGTGTGTGTGTGTGTGTGTGTGTGTGTGTGTGTGTGTGTGTGTGTAGGTGGCAGTAGAGTCCAGAGGAGGATAGCATGTATCTTTTCTAACACACCCGCCATCTTAGTTTTTGAGACCAGGTCCTTCATAGAACCTGGAACTCAGCATTTTGGCTAGGCTAGCCATGAGCTCTCAGGGGACCCAGCCATCTTTACCCCACCCAGCCATGCTGCCGTTAAAAGCCTCACACTATATTTAGCATTTACATGGGTGCTGGGGATTTGAATTCAAGTCCTCTTGCTTTTGTGGAAAATACTCTTTCTTACTGAGCTATCCCTCAGCCCCTAAATTGTATTTTCTTTCAACTTTTTAAAGCCTTTGATGAACACCTATTAACGACCAGTATTCAGGGCACACTTTGAATTTGCACATATAGATTGCAGCAACCAAACCTCTGTTCTTCTTCTCACTTCTCAAATTCTAATTATTACTCATCTACAAAAAAGGAAGCTTTATTCTGATGTAAAAAAGATACTTAAACACAAAAAATTCAAAAGGCAAAAAGAAAAATTACCCAAGCCTTCCTACCTGTAGTGGTAACACATTCCCCGTCCTACTTAACTTCTAGCTTTGTAAAAAATGCATTTTAAGCATGATGGGGCAAAAGTTCTTCTAAGTATATTCTGAATTTATACTTTAAATTTCTATGTACAAATTTTAAACAGAGGTGTGGGAAGATGGCTCCATGCATTGAGTGTTCAGTCTGGGAGCAGGGGAGTCTGATCCCTGGCAGCCTGGCACTGTTGGATAGAGGCAGGATGATCCCAGGGGATCAGTGGCCAGCCAGCCCAACCCATCAGAGAGCTCCATGTTTGATGAGAGACCCTGGCTCAAAATATAAGGTGGAACAGGATAAAGGAGGACTCCCACCCCCACCCCATGTTAACCTCTGGCCTCCAGATGCACATCATGCACTCCCCATGTTCACACACATTTATATAACAAACTTCGTATGTATTTGATTTATAGAGAGTCTAACATGCAATGTCACAGGCTGTCTAATATTTCCTTTTCTGTGGGATATTAATGTTTTCAGTTATCCTACATTCTGATGGACATTACCAAACACCTTATTTTTTTTAATTGTCAAAAATCTTTAGCAAGTGAGGCTTTTCCTCCTGATACCATCTTTGACCATCTCCTGTGAGACTCCAGAGTGGTACACTGGTTCCTTCTACTATTCCTGAACTGACTAATCAGTATTGCTCAGATCGGTATGATGGATCTCTAACTTCATTTGTTTGTTTGTTTCAGAAAAAAAAAATCTTTTGATTTTCTGATTTTTGATAATTGGGTATTTTTCATGATGATTGTATGTACATGTATAAACATGGGTTGTGTGGGTTTGTGCATGCACATGTGTGTATGTGCATGTAAACAAAGGCAGAGGAGAACCTTTGGTGTTGGTTTTCAGGTGTCTTAAACACCTTTATTTTGAGACAGGGACTCTGGCTGGCCTAGAACTTTACCAAGTAGATCTGACTAACTGACCAGGAGATGCAGAAGTTCATCTGTCTCTGCTTCGCATCTCAGCAGCAGTGGGATTACAAGTGCCCACTACCGCATCCAGCTGTTTACATGGATTCTGAGGACCAAATTCAAGCAATCATGCTTGCAAGGCAAGTGTTTCACTTACTTAACCATCTTCCCAGCCACTTATGATGTTTTTTTATTTGTTAGTATAGAATAGAGTTTATTCAGGGCATGGGGAGGGGAGTTAAGAGGGTAGTAGAAGCAGAGAAAGGCAGAGAGAGGGAGAGAGTAGAGAAGTAGAGGCTGGCCATGACCATGTGGAGAGAGGGGGGAAGAAAATAGGGAGAGAGAGAGGGAGCAAGAGAGCAAGAAGCAAGAGCCTTATGATGATACTTTAAAGCAGCTATTATTAGCTTATCATCGGGCTTCAGTCAACTTACTTATTTTCAAGCACTCACATATCCAGTAATGTGATAATCATTCATTTTTATTTTTAAGATACTGTTTGGACAAATGCATTAAGAAAAATGCATTAAAAGTTCTCACCAATAGCTGAAGAAGTCATAACAATAGAAGACAAAATGTGGACAGCTCCTAAGTGGAGTTACACACAGAACTGCTAAGATTAGGGGCGGTTCAAGCTGGAACATGCCAGGCTCTACCCACCCATCACAGAAAAGCACAGACAATTATTTTCAACTTTCAATTTTCACCTGCTCCTAGAACCCTGGCATGACTCTCTAATATACAGCTCACAGGACATCAATAAGTGAACTATTAAAATGGATTTTTGAATACCAGACTGCTTTATACATTGCCTCCTTTCTCTTAACCATGGTGAGCCAAAGAAGCAAACAAAAGCAAATGGAGTAGGTCCAGCATCAGTGGGCACAACTTACCTTTGTCCCTTTGCGGCCAATGCTACCATATCCCGGGCTGCCATCGTCACCCTGTAAGCAAAGCAGCTAATCACACACATCCAGACAACAGAGACATGAGTGATAGATTTTGGAGTCTATCAGGAACCACTAGGAAGCAGGGCCCTCTAGCAGGATGGGTACCAGGGACACTGGTGAGGGCACGGAAAGTCCTTGTACAAGAGAAATGACAATTACAGCTACTCATCTACATGATGTTATGAAAAATCAAGAGAATATGCTGGATGTGCATTCATCATTCAGTAAAAGTAGGCAGCGTTATTAAGCAACTCTTTGTCTGTATGTTAATCCTTCAACTCTAATCTATTTTTAGTTCATTGAACAAACAAGTCCTTCAAATTGCATGTTTGTTAGAAGCCCTAGGCAAAAGAGAAATGATTCCTGATAAAGGTGGAATGATTTCTGGTAAAGAGGTCCTGCAGATCAGAGGAGGCCATGGGGGGGATGCTACAGAGAAAGAGCTTAGTCTGTTTTTACCATCTCAAGAGCATCGTGTCCATGATGTCTGCTGCCTTGGAAACACTGGCTAAGGGAATAATCAGAAATGACTGTGATGCCTCTCTCAATTACAGCTAGGACACAATAACGCTAGACAGAGACGGGGGTCTTTAAAGCTCCTCTGGGCATTCCCCAGAGATGCAGTACAGACGTGTATTTGCTATGATGTGAATATTGTCAGCCCGTAGGTCATGTGTTTGAACACTTGGTCTCCGGCTGGTGGTACTTTTGGGCAGGGTTGTGGAACCTGCACAGGGTGGAGCCATGGAGGAGGTAGGCCATTAGGAGCAGACCTTGAGGTTTTATAGTCCAGCCCACTTCCTGCTCATTCTCTGCTGCCTGGCTGCAGATGCCATCGACCAGGGGCCCATGCCGCTGCCTATTTGCCTTCCCTTGCCCGATGGATCGTACTCCCTTGAACCCTAAGCCAACATAAAGCTTTCTGTCACTTTTACTTCTTGTCAGGTATTTGGCCACAGCACAGAGAAAAATAACTGATATACTACTAGAATAAAAGGTTCCAAAGAGCAGATCAAAAGTGAAGACAGACCCACCTGCAGGCCCCGAGGACCTGGAAAGCCAGCTGCTCCCTTTTCTCCCAGGTCTCCAGGTTCTCCCTGTCCAACAGAGCAATGAGACAGGCCCTAAATTGGTTGCTTTGTTTATCTGAGACAGGGTCTCGCTGGAGTCCCAGATTGGCTCTGACTGTGTGGAAGTCCTCCCTCCCCAGCCTTTCAGCGGTAGGACTGCAGCTACGAGCCACCACATCCAACTTTCATTACATTGTTTGGGTAAGGGCAAATCAGAAATGATGGCTGCAGGCACTATTTAACTAAGTCCAATGTGTCACAGCAATGGGTTTGTATCCAGGCTTGCATATACTGTACAAATGACTTTTGAGGAGGAATGGCTGTCCAAAGGGACATCCATCCATCCATCCATCCATCCATCCATCCATCTATCCACCCATCCATCCATCCATCAGCCCAGTTTTAGCAGGTTGGATTTATTATTGAGGGGAGTTCACTGTCTCAGCCACTCAGTGCCTTGAAAATGCCCTCATCTTGGTCTAGGAAGGAATATCTCTGTTAAAAATATTAACAGGGTTGTTTCTCATGGTGACCTGTGCAAACCACCTAGCTCTGAGGATGGCAGATGTATTAGGCTAGAGACTGAGATCAGTCTAGGAAAGTCTCTGACAAGGAGAGCACCTCCCATGGCTTGTGTGCTGATCTCAGCAGTGCCTAGGGGGAACCTCAGCTACTTGGGAAAATGAACATGGACTTTGGAAGGAGGCAGAACTCCCTTTTTTAAGAAATTAAAACGTTTAATTTGAAATAGCTTTAGAGGTACAGAATGGTTGCAGAGAGAGACAGTTCTCGGCACCCCACGTTTTCCCTCCCCCATTGCTGACCTGTTAATTGCAGCCATTCATGCTCAGCATGACCACCAACCAATAGGGATTCATCATCATCATCACCAAAACCAGTTCTTCGGTCCCTTCTTTTTATCTAGCATGTGTTGTTGGTTGCAGGTCCCTGGGAGTTTACTCAATGGGATGTCACCATAGATTCTTCCAGACTGGGTAGCTTGTCAGACTTGTGTTTCTGAATGACCTTGCTAGCTCTCAGGAGCACCAATCAGGTATTTTGTGGGATGGCTCCCCACTGGGGCTTGTTTAGTACTTCATTTTCTTATTAGACTGGGTCTATGGGCTTTGAGGAGGAAGGGCATAGGGACACAGCACTGTTCTTGCATCTTATCAAGGGTAGACTAAGCCATGTGGCTTTACTTCTATGGCTGCTGCCCCTGACTGCCTAGTTGATGTCAATTGGTAAAGCTTGCTCACTGTTAATGTTGGTGGTTAGCTCATTTGGAAGAACAGAAAGATCATCCAGTGAATGTGAGAACTGTGAACACGGATTCTGAAGTATGGCGGTGACACAGGATTGGAGGGGATGATGGAGGTCATCAACCCAGGACTCACTTTCTCAGACTGTTCTTAGGGGCCATGCATCCCACAAGCATCCAGGACTTGTATGAAAGCCAACTCCCAGCCTCCTTTGAATGAATTTCATAGTAGGCTCCAACAATGCGTGCTTTAGAACTTCCCAACTAACCCAAGTTTGGGACTATCCACTTTCAGGCAGGAAAGCAGGGAAGCCATTTGTCTTGCACAGCGCTAAATAAGTGGTCACTCAGTTACTGGGAGAGCCCAGTGTGGAGCCCAGGTTTGCTGAAAGTAAATGTGCTGGAGTGTGGGCTGGGCTGGTGTTCCCCCCAGTCAGTAGTGATGCCAGAAATCAGCCCATTTGGGGCTTGGACTTGCACTGGGGCACTTGCCATGCCCCCAGTTCTAGCTACCCTACTTAAAAGTTTGTGTTGTTAATAAAGCTCTTGATGCCCATGGCTTTCCTTGATGCCCATGGCTTTCCTTGATGCCCATGGCTTCCCTGCATGTGTCTCTCTCCCTGTTCTCACTTCTCATCTAGCTCTGCACTCTATCTACCTCTGTGCCTCTCTTTTGGTCCTATGTATTATACCCTATAGAGTACCTTCATTTCATATGCATTATGAAATGCATGGATGCATTATGTACTCATTCATGGAAACATACCCACATCCATTCCCACACACATTCCCCTACACATACACACACATACACACACACACACACACACACACACACACACACATACACATGTGCATGCATGCACACACACACCTCTACCCACACACACATACACCCTACACACACATACTATACACATACAACTAAACACACACATACACACACACAAACACATGTGCATGCATGCACACACACACCTCTACCCACACACACACCCCTACACACACACAGCTATACACACACAACTAAACACACACATACAACCCTACACACACATCTATACACATAACCCTACATATACACACACTCCTACACACACACACACACACACACACACACACACACATACACACAAATACCTTGCATGGTTCCTCTTTCAAACTGTCACTTTCTGACCATTCTTGCCACACCACATGCCCCAGAGCCGTCCTTAAGGTGCTTGTCCTAGCCACCCTCACATCTCACTACACACGCCAGCGAACTGCCTTCACTTCACTGTCCAGTGCCCTGCATCACAGGCCCTCGCTGGCACTTCTCTAGTACAAAGGCAGAGCTTCCTGCCTCCAATTCACTCTAGTGAGAAACCCCTCCGCTCTGCCGTGAGAAGCTTCTCCACTCCATCTGGAGTTTTCACTCCCCTTCCTCTTCTTTAATCACATACGAAGCTTCTCTCCCCACTCCTCCCTCCGAGCTTTTCGAAACCACAGCTTGGTCTCAAGGAGAGGCTCAACGCAGAGATCTTTTCTCTCCTTTACATGAGGAATTCCTGGCTCCTCTATGTCCCTGGCATGTGCTCAGTGCTTCTTTCTTTTCTCCTCTCCAGGGCTGCACTGTTGGGCCTAATCTTTGGAACCCGTCAGCCACCAGATGTGGTGGCTCTTTCGTGCCTCCCTGCCTGAAGTTTTCTATTCCCTTTTCCATCTCCCTTTCTTTTCCTTCTTTCCCCATCATTGTCTTCTGTTCCCCCTCTTGCTCCTTATAAATGGGCCTCACTAAAAGTCCTTTTAATCTGAATGATTCAGAAGCCCCAATCTCCATGCAGGCCCAGCCCTTGCCTTTGGCCCCAGAGCAGTTTCCCTTCATTCTTCCACTCGCTCTTCCTCACAGCCATCTGCCTGTGTGTCAGGGTCAGCAGTTGCACTGGAATCCCTGGGTCATCTAGCCCTTCCCCTCTGCCTCGGTTCTCTGAGAGAAGAGCTTTATGGAACCACCACATGATACGTTTCCATCCTGTTGAGTCCTCCGCTCCCTGCTGGTCTTGGAGGCAATGAGAGTGAGCAATTAGTCTACTGGTTCCCAAGCTCTCAGCCTTCAAAACAAACGAACAAACAAATAAACGAAAAGTCTACACTGGGCTGTCTACTTAACGTCTCCCAGGAGTCTGGCTGTATCTTCAAAACAATTAGTGCTGTACCAGTGACAGAAGATTCAGCCACACAGACTACATTGATCTTTACACAACGGGCAGTCAGAAAATCTTTTGAACAAATAATAATTCTTCAAATCATCCCTCCTAGGATGCTCTAAGCCCCATGCCTTCCTGCCCATTGCTAACTTTAGTTGCAACCCCCTTCCCCCACCATTTTCACTCTGCTTCTTCAAAGTCTTTATGTTCTAAAGGCCCCTTCAAGTCTGTATCTTTTTTGATGTCTCTTTTTCTAACACAGAACTATTCCTAACAGTGCTTTATTTAAACCTCAATTTTGGCCTCTTCTTTTCCTGTCTCTCTTATGCCACAGATCACTGTCTTTGGGATGTTCTAAAGTCTTTAGGCCTGATTTCATGCCCTGGGTATCATTGCTACTAGAATTGCATTCATTCATAAACACCCATAAAGCTCTTGCTGTAGATCAGGCCTTTGCTCTCCTGCACCTGACTTTAACAACAGAAGCCTGCGTCTTAAAAGGTCTTTAGCAAGGTTGATATGAGAAGGAAAAAGTGAGAGATGTAGGGAGGAAGGAATGATGCCAAGAGGGTGGGACAGGGAAGGGACGTCCTTGCCAAAGCAGACTTCTTGCCCTGAGATCCCACAGTTGGATGGGGTGTAGCCCCTTGTGCGATTTATGCTGAGCTAGAGCCCCTGACCTCATCTGGGTCCACACCCAGGTCCTTAGAGAGTGCTGGCTCTCCAAGAATCCAGCCAGTGCTTATAGGCAACAAGATGTGTTTTCCTTTGTGTTGAAAGGGCTCTGGCTGATCCAGCTAGCCACAGCTCTCTCGGGTAGCACAGACTTTAATGTTGGAGGGGCTGTAATAAAGAGTGTGACCTACTTTGTTTCCTTGGCTTCCCAAATGGCCTTGGTTCCCAGCTTGTCCTCCGGGTCCTGGAGGCCCCTGGAATGAAACAAGAATGGCAGATACCGCAGGATGAGGCACAACTCTCCCCCAATGCTTTTACGTATCTTCTACGGAAAATGAAGTGCAGATGGAGGAAGAGTTAAAGGCTAAGCTGATCCAAATAAAATATTGTAGCTGTCAAATAAAGACTAGTAAATAAAAGAAAATTAATAAAGTAACCCTGGCCAGATGTGGCCTAAACAACCATGCTTCTTTGTGAGTCTCCGTGTCCACACGAGCCTAGGTTCCCACTGTTTAGCTCAGGGAACAGATGTTGCTGAAGTGTCTAGTATTTAAAGCGAGCTTTCCAAAGGACACTGGACTTCAAAGAATGCTTTCTACCAGCACCAAGGACTGTTTATCTTCATTTGCAAAGTGTGGGAGGTACATTAGAAAGCTCAAAGAGTTTCACTAAAACCAACTAGCAATGTGACAAAGTGTGACTAGGGGGCACAGGATAAAGATTCTGAAGTTATTGTCAGAAACTGCTAGCAAATAGAACTGTCATCTTTGTGTCCCAGAACAGGGCCCACTACTAGAGAATTCTTATTGTAAATGCTTGTCAAGTTAGTAGAAGGGATGCGTGCATAGACTTTCCAATCTAAATTACATGGGCTAGGGAGACAGAACAACTAACACGTGGGTAATACGCTGTTCTAAGCCTGGCAGGGCTCTCCTCCACACCTGAACCACATCCAGGGCATAGGATTCCTCTGCCTGAGTCCAGGAGGTGGTTCAGTGGGCAGTATAGTGCTTGTTCTAAAAACAAAGTTTCAAGGAGACCTTTGAACTCCTAATGCTTCTACTCCCCTACCTTTCTCCTTTTCATTAATTTATTTATTCACTTTACATCTCAATATCAGCTCCCTTCTCTTCCCAGTGCCCGCTCACACAGATCCCCCCCATTCCTTTTTCCCCTTCTCCTGAGAATGAGAGACCCTCGTTATCAACCCCACCCCTACTTCTTTTTAAAAATCAGTATTTATTTGCTTATTTTGTCCTTTGACAGTTGCATGTGCATGATGCATTCTGGTTTCTCTCACACCCATCCCTTGTTTCTCCCTTCTGCCTCTTCAGTCCCCCTCCCTACAGGTCCCTTTCCTTTGTTCTCTTTTTGTTTCAGGACCTGCTGAGTTTAGCCAGGGCCACTGGAGTGACTGAATGTGAAGCTCTCCAGTAGACTCCAGTAGAGTGTGGGGGTTCACCCTACCTCTAGCTCTTGAGTGCTGCTCCTGTAGAGAAGCACCCCCATGCTTGGCTAATTCTAACCTTTCTTGATGGTGTGTATGCTACCAGTGTTATTTAGCTAAGAACGTACATTTTCAAAGAACAAGGATGGCTCCTAGTATAATTAGTATTTTAGACCTAGTTTCCCATTATGTTTCTTTGTTTTTGGAGATTTTAGAGAAAGTCTTAAGAGCAACAACAACAACAACAAAAAAGACAAAAGACGACATCATTCCTTTCAAAGATGTCTTCCTAGGCATAGCACATCAGCATATATATATATATATATATATATATATATATATCATAACCACATATGGCTGGGTTAGTGCTTTTCATTTATGAAGAACACCGAGTGCTGTGTAAGTTAATAAGCCTCTGGTATGCCATCAATACAAATCACATCCCCATCCAAGACATAAGTCCCAAGGAGAGCTTTCAAGTCTGCAGTTAAGAAAACACATTGTTCCACTGGAGGGTTCCTCCTGTGTCATAAAACAATGCAAGACCTATGGCAAGGGGTCTGGAGAGAACAACACTCTTCCTGGGTTTGTCTCTGTGGATTTCCTTTAGAAACAGCAGTCTAGAGATCTCATTCATCATGTCCCAAACATAGAAAATTCCCCTTGTCTTTGCAACTCCATTTTAACAGCTGCCAACAAGGGTGTTTCATAAAAAGCAAACAGAAAGAAAAGCAGGGTTTTCAGCCAGAAAAATGGAAATGCTGGTGGAGAGGTGTGGTGCCTTTGACCAGCTGGCAATGCCAAGGGCTGGGTGATTTATGACTGGACCACTTCTTGCCAAAGCGAGATTAAAGGGACCCATGGATAAAGGTGCCCCATGAGGCACACAGAAAAAGTACTCCAGTAACAGCCTTGGATACCACTTTGGACCCTAGAACGTTGAATTTCAACTCATCTACATACCCACATCAACATTTGACATCAACGGATGACATATAGATTGATATATATTTTCCTTTGTACTTACTGTGTTTTTGTTTTTAAATAAAAATCTCCATTTATGGTGCCAGCCAGCTTCTAATGATTCAAAGATGTGAATGCAGAAGAGGGTTTTTTTTTTTTATGGTTTAGTTCTGCTATGAAATTATGAAGTTTTCATGTATTTGAAAAGAGCACTTTCATCAAAACCAGGAACAAACATTGTCAGGAGCAGATATTAATGTACTTTAAAACAGTTTGCCATGGCTTACAAGTTTATGCAAATAGCCTCTTAAATATTCTCACGATGAGCACAACCACTTAAATGTTGGGCCTCTGCCCGGGTTTAGCTAATTCATGTAAAGTAATGCATTCCCCTTGGTATTGCTATTAGCCGAGGGTGAAAGTCCCAACTGGGTCTCATTCATTCATTCATTTACCGCCTGATTCATTACATAAAGGAATTGAGCTCTGTTGTGCCAGGGACTGTAGATCCAGCATAACCAAGACACTAACATGGATGGAGCTTGCAACATGTAAAAAGAGACCTACAGATACATATACACTATGCTAGCTATAGAGAGGGAGCAGATCACACAGGGCCTTGCTACTCAATGTGTGGTCCAGATCTGCAGCATCAGGGCCAAGAGGGGACTGATTAGACACCCAGCATCCCAAGCCTCAGCCTAGACCCACCAGATCAGGGCTGGCATCCTAGCACACTCTTAGCACATTTTGAACAAGGAGAAGTGTGGACATTGGCCATTCCAAAACCTGATGTGATCTAGGGAGAATTTAGGATTATCACCACCATAGCTTCACTTGCAGAGGTTCTAAGAGTTTTGAGTGCAGTGCTGGGCATTGGGGGTGGGGTAGGTGATGTTTTAGTCTCCTGGGAAACTTAAAAAAAGAAAGAGGAGGGATTGGATGAAATAAGAGAGGGTTTTGGATACCCTGAAGCTGAAGTTACAGGAGGTTATGAACTTGAGTCCTCTGGAAGAATTAGCAAGCACTCTTAGCTACTAACCCTCCACTCTAGCTTCCCCAGGAGGTAAGGTAGGCCACTCCAAGTGACTTGTGTATAGGGAGTACTGCCTAGCACAGAGACGGGATTATTTACCTTGGCTGAGAAGCTGAGGCAAGGAGGTCTAGAGAGGATCTTCTGGCTCTACTACAGTCTATATGATGCAGAGATAGGGGATGGAGGAGCATGGTGGGTGGGGGAGCACAGAGGTGGGGGATGGGGAGCACGGTGGGTGGGGGAGCACAGAGGTGGGGGATGGGGAGCACGGTGGATGAGTTGGGGAGCACGGTGGGTGGGTGGGGGGGGCCGGGGGGGTAGGGGGATGGGGGAGCACAGGGGCGGGGGATGGGGGAGCAGGGGGGGGGGGAGGGTTGGGGCTAAGACCAGGATACAATGCAGTTGCTGCTTTTCATACTCAAGTCAAACTTAAAACTCTTGACCTTCAGTCAATATGTCATTCACCTTTAGGGAAGAAACCACAAAAGCATCGTCCTTCAAGCCAAGGTCAAAGCCAGATACAATTGCTTTCTCCTTACGTACCTGGGGACCTTTCATTCCCAGGCCTCCTTTTTCTCCTTTCTCACCAACCTCTCCTCTTGTACCCTAAATGCATAGAATCAAAATGTTAATTTCTCCTGCAGTGAGAACTCTTGAACATTAAACTTTTACACTAAACAAGTCAAATGCTAAGCCAAGGTAACACAGGAAGTAGACAGAGAGTCGGAATCACTGTAGCTACTCCGAGGGTCTCTGAGTTCCTTATCAGTGCAGGAATGCCCCCAGATCAGTCTGAAACGGAGATGGTGGAGCCTATCAAGATAAAGGGACAGGAGGGAGCACCCCCAAGCTGAGGTACCTTCAGTGTTGCCAATTGTCCTCAGTCTCTTTGTACTCTGAAGCCATATGACTTTTATGTGGGGAAAAAAATGCCTCTCTTAATAATATAAATCTAAAACCAGAACATTTAAATCCACTTTATATTCAATAACCACAACAAAGATGGGTCATAAAGACAACACATCGCATAGCAAGATGGAATTTAGATAGTTCTAGTTCCAGAATACTCTATTGCCTGTGTGCTACGGCTTCCATAGGATGCAGCAAAACTTCATGTGCTGTGTTCGGTCTTTTGCTTCATTTTAAATTGGGCTGTAAATAAGAAGGTCTATAAACCAAAAGAACAAATGCCGGATGTGACTCTCGTAGCATGAAATAAAGGCAGTCAATTTATTGAGATGCTTCCCGACAATCCCAAGGCAAATATTTCTCACTTTAAAGTAAGAAAATTGAGCCTTCCGCAGCTGGCACGAAATAACAAATGAAAGCCATCAAGCTGGAGAGAGCAAGCTGGCTGAAGGGAAGGCTGGTCATCATGCTGAAATATTGGCAGCAAGTGCACAAAGCATCTCTTCTGGTGTTTGGATGTATTTTGCCTAACCTCCATACACAAAATGCTGATGTATAATGCCTTTATTTTTAAGTACTTGCTTTAAAACTTTGAAAAATAGAACCAATGACTGTCTTGCCTAAGCCAAACAGTATACCTGTTTTTCATACAGTCAAAGCTAACTTTAGAGAGGAAAATAATATTGTTTTCATGCTCTAATTTCTACCCAACCCTCGGCCCTCAGTCCCCACTCTATCTCTCCTCTCCCCCATTCCTTCCCTTCCATGCTGGAGGCTTAACCCAGCATGTGCATGCGAAGCCAGTGTTCTACCACCAAGCTACATTCTAGCCCAGCTGCTTCCTTCTCCACTCAGCATTTGCTCCCTTCCCTGTCTTGCTGTTGATTTAGGCTGCACTTTACCCCCTCTGGCATGTTATTTCCTCCCTTCTCATGTGACCAGTGCAAAGCATCAACTATGGCTTGCTCCTTGTAAAGGAAAGAGTGCCAGAGGCAGGTCCCCAGAGAAGTGAGCTGGAAAGGACAGGCAGGGTGCCACGCTATAGATCACCCACTGAAGCCTCCAGCTGCACTTAGAACAAATCTTTCCTTGAGTTAAGCCAAT
>JADRCD010212106.1:23264-53184 GCA_019843815.1 Montemys delectorum | reverse complement strand
GGTATAGTAGCCTGGGCTGGCATTTGTGTTCTCTTAGGGTCTGTATGACATCTGCCCAGGATCTTCTAGCTTTCCTAGTCTCTGGTGAGAAGCCTGGTGTAATTCTGATAGGCCTGCCTTTATATGTTACTTGCCTTTTTTCCCTTACTGCTTTTAAAATTCTTTCTTTGTTTAGTGCATTTGGTTTTTTTTATTATTATGTGACGTGAGGAATTTCTTTTCTGGTCCAGTCTATTTGGAGTTCTATGGGCTTCTATGGGCATCTCTTTCTTTAGGTTAAGGAAGTTTTCTTCTATAATTTTGTTGAAGATATTTACTGGCCCATTACATTGGGAGTCTTCACTCTCTTCTATACCTATTATCCTTAGGTTTGGTTTTCTCATTGCGTCCTGGATTTCCTGGATGTTTTGGGTTTTGGAGCTTTTTGCTTTTTGCATTTTTTTTGACTGTTGTGCCAATGTTTTCTATGGTGTCTTCTGCCCTTGAGATTCTCTCTTCTATCTCTTGTATTCTGTTGGTGATGTTTGCATCTATGACTCCTGATTTCTTTCCTAGGTTTTGTATGGCCAGGGTTGTCTCTCTTTCTATTTTCTTTATTGTTCCTATTTCCATTTTTAGATTCTGGATGGTTTTGCCCATATCCTTCACCTGTTTTATTGTGTTTTCCTGAAGATCTTTAAGGGACTTTTGTGTTTCCTCTTTAAGGGCTTCTAGCTGTTTACCTGTCTTCTCTTGTATTTCTTTGAGGGTGCTATTTATGTCTTTCTTAAAGTCCTGTATCATTACCATGAGAAGTGATTTTATATCTGAATCTTGTTTTTCCGGTGTAATGGTGTGTCCAGGACTTGCTATGGTGGGAGAATTGGGTTCTGATGATGCCAAATAACCTTGGTTTATGTTGCTTATATTCTTACGCTTGCTATGCACCATCTGGTTATCTCTAGTGGTACCTGCCCTTGCTAAATCTGACTGGAGCCTGTCCTTCCTGTGATCCTGGTTGTATCAGAACTCCTCAGAGTCAAGCTGTGTTTGTGATCCTGTGATTCTGGAATCCTGTGATCCTGGGGTTGTTAGGTCACCTGGGAGTGGAGCTTCCTCTGGGTATTGTGGGACTGGCTGCAGAGCTTGCACCCAAGGTCTACTCTGGACACCAGCCCAGACAGACCAGAAGGAACTCGAGTCACTGGGCTGGTGGAGTTCCTGTGTGCCTGGTCCCACTGGTCCCAGTTACTCCCTGTGTTGGGACAGATGTTAGTTCCTCCTCACCTCTGATCCTGGGTGTGTCAGAGCTCCTGGGAGTGGAGCTTCCTCTGGGTGTTGTGGACTGGCTGCAGAGCTTGAGCCCAAGGTCTGTTCTGGACACCAGCCTAGACAGACAGGACAGTAGTATTGTTTATTTCATGTTTTTACACTATACTATAGTTTTCAGAACAGCTTACATTTTTAAAAAGTATTTATATAACCAAAAGAGATGTAGACAATTAAATTGGGAGGGGGTTTGTAAGAGAACAACAAAGAATAAGACTGAATGCTTTGCTTGATGTTTGTAACTCTTGTATCAAGTTACCACAGTAAGAGCCAAGATATTAAGCTCTACTAAATACAAAACAAACAAGTAAAAACACTTTATGTATTTATGTTCATTTAAGAAAATATTAGTAGTGATGTATTATTTTGAAATATACAGTTAATATGTTTAGAGTTATTTAAAATTTTGAGAGAAACGTATGTATTTTCGGTATTGCCATAAACAAGCATCTACATAAGACTGTTAAATTGATTGTTGTTTTACATCAAACAACTTTTATAATACTCATTTTTATTGTTATATTTTATAAATTTAAGGAATATGACAAAAAAGATATTGAAGAGGGGGTCTCTAGGAGGAGTTGGAGTACAAAAGGGAAACAAGAATGTGATTTAGTTCTATTTACTTAAAATATATTTTTAAATGTTAACAAATTCAGATAAATTGAAATCATGTAACTTTTCTCATCATAATGCAATAAAACTTAAACAAATATTTAAAAAAAAAAAAGAAAAGAAAAGAGAAAGTCTTACAGTGACATGGTGCACAGCCATGATGCTGAGCTCCATGTGATAAAGTAGATGTAGCGTGACACATATGTGCAACTCATAAAACGAGAGCTGCATCAGTGCCAGCTTTCTGCTTTTCACTATTTAATAACAATACACAGCTACTAACACCACAGAAGGAGGGTTCCTGGGAACTCCATGTTCTCTGTAAGTTCCTGGAGGAGGTTGAGAAGGGAGTCCTAGAAACTCTGACTTACTCTCTAATTTACTGTGGTAATATTTCTTTCAAAATAAAGTGTTAATTTAAAAAAAAAAAAAAAGAAGAAAGAACTTGGGGCAGAGTCACAGGGGCTACTTGCAGACTCTAGGTCTTCTCCCCTCCTCCCCACACTTAGCATTACAACACAAGCAGCCTTAGGCCAACCCACCCCACCACCCACCAAGCCACTATTAATTCTCCTCAAGCCTCTTTGCCTAAATCAAGTCAAACGAGTTGATTTTAAAAATTAAATCAACTAAAAATGCATTTATATTGATTTTTAAAAATAAAATTACCTGAGAAGGGTTGGCCTCTGTTCAAGGGATACATAGATTTCTAGAGAACATTAAGGTTAGTTTTTAAAAATGAAGTATGCTGTGGGTGTTTTGCTCTCTTCCTAGGACTTGCAAGTACTCAATCCTGAGTACTCAATCCCAAGAGCAACTCCTCCTCCTCTCGGTGTTCTCTCATCTTGCTTTCTGGGTCCCCCATTCTTCTGCCCTTGCCCATCCTTTGTCCCCTTCCCATCCCTTCTTCTCCCACTCTCCAGATCAAAACCAACCTGGCTTTATATGCTTATCTCTAAAGCAGGTATCACTCCCAGTCGATGGTCAGCTTGACAGCTCTCCCTGAGGGTCTAATAAAATCCTCAGACCATTCTCTCCCTGCACCACCATCTTTCCCTTGGCTGTCTCCCTCACCCCAGTGAATGTCATCGCCTTCCAGCAATGCCCGAGGCAAGATCTGCAGGGTCACAGATTTTCTCTGGTTTCTCTTTGACCATTTTGCTAACATCCACATGGAAGCATTTTTATCTAAACAAATTCCTCAACCTTATTTTAGCATTGCCTCACCACCACCCCCAGACACTGCCCATAGAACCAGCTCCTCATCACTTCAGTGGTATCCACCACTGCACTAATCTCCAGGTGAGGTCCACACACCGGGAACTCTTTCTTCTTGGCTACTGTTTCTTCAGCTACGCCTAAAGTTAGCAACTCTTGAATTTTAGAAGCCAACAATTGTTTGTTCACTTAAGTTATTGAGGTTTATGTTTCTAGTTACATGCAACCAAAAGAATCATGCTGAGTATGCTATCTACTATAGGCCAGGCTGACCTTGAACTCAAAATCCTCCTTCCTCAGCTTTGTGTAGCTGCAATGGCAGGTATGTGCCACCAGACCCAACTCTGATGTGCCTTCCAAAACACAAGTTGTTCCTTGTGTTTTAGGCCTGGCAGTAAATGGAGAGATAAAGTCTAGCTCTTAGGTTCTCATAACATGCCAAACCTGAGAAGCATGGCAGAAATGACTCTGATATTAGTACAGCCCTGAAGGAGCCTTGCTCTCTCATTATTTCTTTCTGATGCAAAATGAAAATCTGAGCATTTCCCGATACGTATGTATTATCTTCCCTTCCGGGGGGGCATGAGAGTGTCAGGAGCCCTCACGTTCATATCAGTTGGTCATACGCCCTATAGTTTGCCAGCATCCAGCACATAGACTAAGTTCTTGCTCACTCACCCTAGAATGGAAGGAAGCACTTCATTTTGTGAGACTTTCGGTAGAATGCTTGGAAGATGCATGGGCGGTTTTCCAAGTCTTTATTGTTAGAAAGTACAGACCTAGAGACATGATGCTTTCAACAGCTAAAATCCCTTCTTGCCAATGTCAGCGTTTGTGTCATTGTCACGTAAGAGTTTTTATGAAGTAACCTCTGATGGTGTCTAGGAGTCACCCCACAAACTCTACAAACACCGATCTCAGTCAGACAGGGATAGTTTACTGAACGCACACCATAAGACTGATCAATTAAGGCCATAGCTCAGAATTCGGGGGCTAATGCTATGACTCTGAACATATCTCAGGACTAGCTTATAAAGGAAAAATCCACAGTGAACTCGTGCTGGTGCAGGAAGTGCTGGTCGGTGGTCCACTCAGACGCAAGCTAATTTGGCCAGCTAGACACAACAGTTCTCACTGACCTTTATTCTGATCGACCCTAAGTAGAGGCTTACCATTGTCAATTTTTTTAAGATTAAAAAAACCCTTAGAACACACAGAACATAACAGGGAATGTGGTTAGCATGACTCTTCTCTGAGTCAGGTTATTTTTCTGTGTCACTGACTGGCAAGCATGTTACAGTAACAATATGAAATAGCTGGCAGGCATGGAACAAAATGGTTACAGCTATGCTTGGGGGCGGCAGCAGGCATACACAATAGCCCGTCTATGCTCTGGGGACTTTATTAACCAACATGATGAAGGGTGGGGAGGGGGGTTCGTAAACAAACATGACATTTTTAGTTAGTTTAGAAACAATATTTTTGCTTTTGTTTATGTGGAAGAAGATGTAAGCCCCCAAATCAGTGCTGTATAAAGGAAATAATTCTTTCTGCACGAAGAAAGACTGAGCAAGCCTTCAGCTTCGGAAATTAGAGTTGATGAATATTGTGATATGTTAACTACTAGGTTGGGGCCGTATAAAGGAGCCTGAAACATGGTCTTACTGTGGTAAGCGAGTACTTACTGAGAGACAGCTGCTGTGCTAGGTGCTAAGGGTATGACAGAGAACAACAAACCTTCTAGTCCCCGTGAGATAGAGGAGATAAGGACAAGGAAGAAGGAAAATTGTGGATTCCTTACTTCTACCATTGGTGTGACTAAAATCCTCCACACGGCACCTTCAAAGGTGGAAGGGTTGGTTTGGTCCAGTTTCAGAAGGTTCATCCCAAGCCCACAGGGAGGGCATGGAGAAACAGAGTGCTTCCTTAATGGCTGTCTCAGAGTTTTATTGCTGTGAACAGACACCCTGATCAATTCAACTCTTACAAGGATGACATTTCATTGGGGCTGGCTTACAGGTTCAGAGGTTCGGTCCATTCTCATGATGGCAGGAACATGGCAGCCTCCAGGCAGATATGATGCAGGAAGACCTGAGAGTTCTACATCTTTGTACTAGCTGGTTTTGTGTGTCAACTTGACACAGGCTGGAGTTATCACAAAGAAGGGAGCTTCAGTTGGGGAAGTGCCTCCATGAGATCCAGCTGGGCAGCATTTTCTCAATTAGTGACCAAGGGGGTAGGGCTCCTTGTGGGTGGTGCCATCCCTTGGCAGGCTGAGCAAGCCAAGAGAAGCAAGCCAGCAAGAAACATCTCTCCATGGCCTCTGCATCAGCTCCTGCTTCCTGACCTGCTTGAGTTCCAGTCCTGACTTCCTCTGGTGATCAACAGCCATGTGGAAGTAAGCTGAATAAACCCTTTCCTCCCCAACTTGCTTCTTGGTCATGATGTTTGTGCAAGAATAGAAACCCTGACTAAGACAATCTTCATCTGAAGGTCAGTGGGAGAAGACTGGCTTCCAGTCGTGGTCAGGAGGAGGGTCTCATTGCCCACCCCCTCAGTGACACACTTCCTCCAACAAGGCCACATCTCCTAATAGTACCACTCTCTGGGCCAAGCATATTCAAACCACCACAGTGGCTGACATGAAGTAGAGAAGAGAGACTATAGAAAAGAGCAGGACAGGGCACAGCCCCTTGGCCATGCGTCCAGTGACCCACCACCTACCTTTATTTCCTCTCAAGGATACCATCATTTCATGGCTTCCTCAGGGGATTAGCCTACTGATTAGGTCAAAGCCTCCTAATCTAATCAGATGTGGAAATTCCCTCACAGACATACCTGAGTCGAGCTTTACTAATCCCCTCTAATACCCTATGTGTTTAGGCTCTCATGTTTTCTCTCGTATGTATAAAGGGGTAGCGGTGTGGTGGTGTAGGGATGAATCATGATCTAAAAGGGAGCCAGTATGGATGCGAAAAGGGAAGAAGGAGAGTTAATAAAGAGCAGTAGAGGTGAATAGAATCAAAATATATGTATCTATAATAATTAAGTCCTTCATTTTAAATAATTAATAGATACTAAAAAATAAATCCACCTTGGCGCTCATGGGTAAAGCACTTGCTTAGTATGTAAATGGCCTTGGGTTCAATCCCTGATACCATTTTTAAAAATCAATTAATCGCTGGAGAGATAGCTCAGCGGTTAAGAACACTGGCTGCTCTTCCAGAGGTCCTGAGTTCAATTCCTAGCAACCACATGGTGGTTCTCAACTACCTGCAATGGGATCTGATGCTCTCTTCTGGTGTGTCTGAAGACAGCTACCGTGTATTTATATACATAAAATAAAAAAAAATAAATCTTTAAAAAATTATTTAAAAAAAATAATTAAAACACAATATACTGATCTGATGATAGGTATGTCCAAGGAAAAGAAGAGAAATCAACAGAGGTGTATGAGCTTCAAGGGGGCTACAACAGGGAGGTTGCGGATTTGAAAGATGGAAGATGAAAGATGAAAGTCAGTAAAGACTGTTCTGAGGTAGTATCTTATCAGAGGCCTAGAGGAATGGAAGCACAAGCCACAGAGACAACTGCAGGCAGAGTTTACCAAGCAGAAGGAACCGTGTCTGTGAAGGTGCTCAGGCCTGGGTGTGGATGCAGCATTTTAGATGCAGCAAGGAGAGAGCTCTGTCCAGAACATATAGGATAAGGGGAAGCGTGTGGGAGAGAGTGCAGACGAGGGAACGGGAGTAAGGGGGACTGAGCATTCTAGGGCCTGATATGCAGCTGACCATAAGCACTGACTTTCCCTGAGAGCAAGGGGAAGACACTGGAGGGCAATAGCGGGGGGGGGGGGGGCAAAATAACCTAGAATGTTCACAGGCTCTAGTCACTCTACAGTGAATAGAGAAACACGGAGACACGTTAGTACAATGATCCTGGAGGACTGCTCTGGTGTTTAGACCGTAGAAGTAGAAAGGTGGGCAGATCCCTACCCTACCAGTCACCATGACAACCTAGACACACCCCCACACTGCCAACAGCACCCTTGCCCCCAGCATGCAGTATCTCCATTTTTATGAACTCTCAAAATCCAAAAGACATGAATAAGTATGTCCTCTCTGTGGTGCAGCACCTGTTACAATTTATAATAATCAAATATTCATGATGATGGGCTGGTGGCTTTTACTCCTGCAGATCATATTCCCTAATTCTTTTTCCCAGGATAGCTATCTTTCCCCTGGAGCCCAAAAATCACAGAAATGTTTCCAGTCCCCGAGGCTGCAGCTGCTGGGTGTACCCCAGCCACGTCCATCCTTCCAGGAAGGGAGGAGACACCTCGGAGAATTTCATTTCAGCCAGAGAGAAACCTAACTATGGTCCTTGGTGGTGACGATCTGGAAAATTAAAAAGCTGAGACGCCTCAGCCCCTTAGTTTTCTATGGCTTACCCCCCCGGGGCCATAAATTCATAACTTCGTATTTATGTGCACAGTAACTCAGCACCCTTGAACACGAGTTATCTCCACAGTGAGATGCATATCTAATCGTTCCCCTCATTCCTCTGACCTTTGAGTTTCAAAGTCAAAATCGAAAGAGGGAGGGGGCGGAGGGAGCAGGAACCAACACGGATTCACTGGAAGTTTCTAGGAGGGGTAAGTGAAGCCTAGGGTGTGACTTCAAAGCCAGGGCAGAGGTGGAGCAGAGGTGACTGGGCCCTGAGAAGCCTGGAGCTGTCAAAGGAGACGGACTATAAGGCAGAAATAGGCACAATTGCAACAAAATAACAAAGAGACAACGTGTGGGTCATTTTTTTTTTTTTTTTTTTTTTTTTTGTGTCTTCTTCCCACTATCACCTTGGAGACAGGGACGTTTATATTACTCGCTTGTATCCCTAGAACAGTACACTCTGCCTGGAGCCTCGGTTAGTCTCCAACCTCTGATATCTTCCAATCTGGAGAGCTCTTGCCTATTTTGAACCTTAGCACAGCTACCACCATCCAGTCAGAAAGACTGTATTTTCAAACGAGAATACCCTGTCCTTTAATTTGTACTTGAAATGTTAGCCACCTGGCCAATCCCAGAGCTTGGGAGGTAGAAGCCGGAGGACTGCAGCTCGAGGTGTCAACGGAAAAGTGCACTCTCACCTCAGAGGCAATAGGAGCACTAGCAGATTCTGGAGCCAAGTGACCACCACTAGGGCCCGGGAACACCAATTTAGAGGTGTCCCAAATACTGTGTTCTAATGAGGTAAGCGTTCCATGCAGTTTTACAGCTAAAGGACATAAGGAAGTCATCAATCGAAACATCATGATGAGAACACCAAGGTTTAGCAAAGCAGAGATGTCTCTGCCTCAGGCCTCGGATGTCATTTGATGATGTAGTTCCCAGCCTTTGGTCCGTGGATGAGTCACAAAGGCGTCAGGTAGGCCGCTGAGATGAGCAATGAATGCCTCATAAGGAGCTTGAAGATGGACAGCATGATTTGGCTTCAGATCTGCCATGTTCCAAATCTCCACAATCATGAAATTCTAACCAGTTACTCAGCCTTGTGGAATCTTTAGCACAGGTGGGGCTTTTTTTTTTTTTTTTAATATTATTATTCTGGGAACTTCAATTCACAAAATCACCATGGGCTACATCAAAAAAGTCTGCCTCAAAATAAAAGTCGATCCCTTAAAAATCCTATCCACAAGTAATAAAGGAAATATTACTTGTGCAGGAGCACACACACACACACACACACACACACACACAAACACACCCCTTATGACACCCTTTCTTTATCTAGACCCTACTTTCTGATACTGGCAGATAACAGGGTTTCCTGAGCACCTGCCAAACTTTCCAGGTTCCAGTGACTCAGAGCAAGGAATTGTCAGAGACACACGGATCATAGCAAGCAAAGCGAAAGAGTGTATGAAGGACACTTGACGAGAGGGAAGCAGGCCAGGCAGAGAGGAGTCTGGGAACCCAGCAGGACAACGCACAAAGGAACCTAGATTGTCTGTTACAGTTTGCATGCTTCGTGGCTCATCTGCAGGTGAACTTTTCTCAGGCCTGCTCCATTAGATGTTGGTCTTGGTGGGACAGCCTTCCTCTTTGACAACATAGGCTAAGCCTGCAGCCTCTGTCTAAGACGTTTGAACCTCACTTTCCAGCCTACCTCCTGCCTCATATGTGGCCCACGTGACCACTTGCTATTTACTTGTTTGTTCTTATGACAGAAGTATAGCCATACATTGGAGGAAGAAAAATAAGCCCATATCCATCTTGGGTTATCGCCCCAGACACTAGCATGTCTGTGACCACAGTCTATAAAAGTCAAATACAAACAACAAAAAATGAACCCATTTAGAATCAAGATTTAATAAAATTGTATGGAACTTTAGTTTTAAGTTATAAGAGTAGCATAAAATAGAGGTAGCATCTTACACCAACAGAGAGAAAAAGGAGTTATTTATTAGCTATCTAACCTCAAATGCTTAACCAAGAACTAACCAATCCCTTTCTTTAATCTTTATCAAAATCAGTTCCTAACAAATCAAAGATTGAACCTTAAAAAAGTGGAAACCATTGCTCCTCAGCCAAGCCTGACTCTGCAGGGGAGCCTACCCTGAAAGCCAGCCCTACCTGCATACCTATATGGATCCACCTGCCAATTACCCATGACCCTTCACTGCGACCAACATGGGGGCTGCTGACTCACTCTGTCTGTCCCCAGTGACACAAGGAGACCCCAGGCACTCAAGTGTCCCTGGATCATTATCCTGTCCCTAGAGGCCTGGGCAGGCAGACACTTGCAGCTCTCACCCATGGGTGGCAGAGCTGGGCAAGGATCTGGGGGCGTCTGTCAAAGAGAGACCAGATTTCCCACTCCATATCCGGTTACTCCCTTCCTGCTCACCCCTACTTCTTCTGCCAATGTGTCCAGTCACATGTGAGGTGTCTAGTATGAAGATATTGGGAATTGGCAGAAGGGGTGTCATGTCCCTTTGGAGTAGCATGCCAAGGAAGGGGGAGTCAAGCTTTTTATTTAGGAGAGGAGGAAAGGGTGCCTGCTTATTAATGCAAATACAAAAGCCTTGCTCTCTTCTCTGTAACATGAAGTGTATTGTAGTAACATGAAGTAACATTGTAATGTCATGGTTTGGATATACATTGTTTATAATTTTTAAAAATCAGCAGGGGTAGGGGGTAGGAGGCCTTCCTTCAGAACCCTGGCTACCTCATGGTGTTTCCTGGCTGGCTAATGTTGGGACAGAGTAGAGAGCAAGAGTTGGGGGTAAGGCTCCACACATTCCTACCACCCATTCATGGCTTTAGAATGGGGGTTTTAGCACTTGATATAAATGAATGTTTGTTTGTTTGTTTTTGTTGTTTTGTTTTGTTTTGTTTTAGGCAGGGTGTCATGTAGCCAGGGTGTCCTCAAAATCCTAATGTAACCAAGTTCTGACCTTGAACACCTATCCTTCCGCTTCCATCTCCCAAATTCTGGGATTAAAAGCATAGACCATCATGCCCAAGACAGTGCCCTGCACTGTGGATGTGTCGGGACGGGGATCTAGAGAACGGAGCAATGTCCTTTCCCACAGCTCATGTGAGAGCAGTGCTCACTGATGCCTGTTCAAGAATTCCTTTCATATACAGCTGTTAGCATCTGATGTGTGCCTCGCTCCGGCCTGGATCCTGGGTGTAGCAGTGACCAGACCAACAAGGAGGTACCACTCACCGTGTTAGAGCTGGGGAAAAGATACTAAATGCAAATAAACACCAATGGCTGAATCTGGAGAGATAGCCCAGTGGTTAGGAACACTTATTGCTCTTCCAGAGAACCCAAGTTTAGTTCTCAGCACCTACATCAGGCAACTGACAACTGTTCGTAACTCCAGTTCTCCAAGGTCAGATGTCTGCTTATGACCGCCACAGGCTCTGGGCATACACGTGGTACACACACATGCAGATAAAAGCTGATATACCACATAAAATTAAATATATATCTTTAAAGGTGGTTTTAAAGGTAAAAAACAAAATGCCTATTGGATTTTTTTAAATTAAGCAATTTAAAGAATTTTAAGCTGGGTCTGATGGTACAGACCTGTAATTACTGTTGCCCTGGGGGGCTGAGGCAGCCTGGGCCACAGGGTGAGTTCAAGGCCAGTTTAGGGAACATAGTGAGACTGTCTCAAAATAAAAATGAAAAAGAGAAAGCGATTTAGCTCATCTGCCGGAGGCTGAGCCAGCACTCCAGACCCTCAGTCCATCCCAGTTACTGAAACACATGGGAAAAAATAAACTTGGAAAACCACAAGACTTAAGCATCTTAATGCAGAAAAAAATAATTTGTAAGTGAGAGAAGGTAAACACTGACATATTTAAAGACATTAAAAATTCACAATTTCCTCTCATATATATTTACATGGTCAAAACAAACAGTAAAGCAAAGGCAAAACACAAAACCGAAACAAAAAACAAAAAACCTAGTGAAAACCAACTGTTCCAATTGGCAATGGCCTCAGTTTTACTAAAGGGTTTTATGAATTGAAACGCAAGGACTAGTAACTCAGACAGAAAACAGGAACATGCACAAGAAAACAGCAGAAATGATCACAAAGGCTTTAAAGGAATTGAATCTATTGTTTGTTTCAAAGATATTAAATGAAAAAATATTAAATCATTATTCTTCCTCTGAAATTGGCAGGAATGAAAAGTTGGATCCTGTGGATGCCAGCAGCCAGCAGAAAGGAGCAGTGTGTGCCACCATCAGGGGTCAGCTCTGTCCTTCAAACACAGAGCCCATAGGTCAGCTGACCCTCAATGGTCATCTAGTATTCTATGTAGAAGATAACTTGACAAAAAGCTTCTAGAATTTTAAGTCTGTGTGTTCTTTGATAAGCAATTTCATTTCAAGATTCAACAGATAAAATCAAAGACTTAAGACGTTTGTGAAGACCCAAAACAACCTAAAAGGACTGTAGTGGTGGACTTCATAAATGAGCCCGAGTTCATGCTTGTAATAGATTAGCAGCTCTTTAGTGTGGGAAGCACACAAGCATGGAGCAAAACACATCATGAAATCCTTTGGTTGTAGATAAACATACCAGAATGGAAGACAGACAGACAGACAGACAGGGGCAAGTAGGGAAATGGACATGGGCAATATGTATAGACCATTTTCTCAAGGATTCACAGAAGCAAGCCTCTAGAAGAAGAAATTGAGAACTCTCAGTTACTTTTAATCATTACCTTTTTGTTGAAGAAAAAGATTGAGTAGACTGGCAGCTATTATTTTTTTTCAAATTTAAAAACTAGTCAGATTGTAAGAATGATGACCCTTAGGGGCTGGAGAGATGGCTCAGCGGTTAAGAGCACTGACTGTTCTTCCAGAGGTCCTGAGTTCAATTCCCAGCAACCACATGTTGACTCACAACCATCTGTAATGGGATCTGATGCCCTCTTCTGGTGTCTCTGAAGAGAGCAACAGTATATTTACATACATAAACTAAATAAATAAACCTTAAAAAAAAAAAGATGATCCAGTACAACTCCGTGTATCATAAAAATTATCTATAATAAAATAACAATAGTGATATAAATAAAATGGAGTTTCAGTCTACTTAGTTAATGCTATGATGATGATGATGATGATGATGATGATGATGATGATGATGACGACGACGACGACTAGAACTCACCGTGTAGACCAAACTGGGCTTGAAGTTTCAGAAATTACCTGCCTCCCAAGTGCTAACATTAAAGGTGTGTGCTTTCAGCAACGCTTATTAAACACACACACACACACACACACACACACACACACCACAATACAAGAATAACTTGGGGCTATTGAGATGGATCTGCAGGTAAAAGGTACTTGTTGCCAAGCCTGACCACCTGAGGTTGATCCCCCCAGACACACATACCAGAAGGAGAGAAGTCACTTGTCCCTTGACCTGCATTTGCTCTCCATGACACACACACACATACAAGTAAGAATTTTTTTTATTAGATATTTTCTTTATTTACATGCTATATGATTTCTCCTTTCCCAGTTTCCCCTCAAAAAACAAAACAAAACAAAATAAAACAAAAACAAAAAGTAAGAATTTTAATTAAGAAAATGATCACAATACCAACACTCTAGAGCTGAATCAGGAGGATTTCTTCCAGTTTAAGTCTAGTTCAGGCTATATAATGAGACCCTCTCTCCAACAAGAGGGGGGAGAGGCAAAATAATCTTTTAAAATTCTTTCAACTATTAGAAGTGGCACAAGCTTAACCCTTTAGTTGTGATTAAGTAATTCAACTTTAAAGAATCTAAGCCCCTGCTCTCCGGGTGTATGTTCTCTCAGATGGCCTGCCCGTTCAGCGTGCATAGCTAAAAGCACATTCACCACTATCGCCACTCCCTACCCATCCCTAACAGTGTATTCAAATCCAATGCCAAAAGTTACTTATTAAACACAGGAGATATTGTGCCCTGCAAAAATCCATTATAAACTTTGTCTGTGGGAGAACCAGTCTCTTCTTGAAGAAAGCCAGGACAGCCATCTCAGAGAAGAGGAGATGGGGAATCGTCATGTAAGTATTCACTGCCTTTGGGACTCAGTTTTCTGTTTGGTTATCCTGTGAAAGAACTCAGCTGTGAGCTCATGATTGAGATCTTCATGCTTTCTCGCTTTAATACTCTTCCTCGTTGCTAGCGTTAGCAAGAGTATCCTGTGCTTTTTAAAAAGGTGTGTAACATAGCTCGATAAAGATTGCCTTGCAGCGAGCAAATGGCTAGCATATATTTGTAGAATGTATAGGTAAAGCTTTTAATTGTGGTGAAATTGTACAAACCCTCAGAGACTATTCCTACTCAGAGTTTGTGTGACAGCTGGAGTCCTGTCCAAATCATCAGTGCAGCAAGATAAAGACACTCTGGGAGTCCGTCTCACTTAGACTACAAGGTGGAAATCTTCAAGTGTTATCCCCAAACACCCAGATATTCCCAATTGTTCATGGAATAGACTAAATGTTTCCTTTTTTTACTTCTGAAATGCCTAGGCTTACAAATAGCGTGTCAGAAGTGACAGAAAAATGGACCAAAACATTCACCATTTGGAATCTTTGCTGCATGAGGCAGATAAAAATTGAATTAGATTTTCCCCTTGTTTTGAAAACCTTGTTTATTTTAGTAATACTGCTCAACATGAAACCTACCATCTTAACAAATGTTAAGTGTACAATAACAGTTTTACTGGCTACAAGTACAATATTGTGAAGCAGAGCTACAGCTTATGCTTCTTGCTTAAAGAAAATTTTGTCTATTGATTAGTAATTCCTCTTTTTCCCACTGTCCCAGCCCCTAGGAATCCATTCCACTCTGATTATCTAGTTTGGATTACTTTATATCCTATACATTAGTGAAGTATGTCTTTGAATCAGATTTTTTGTGTGCTGAGATGTGAATATGTGAAGTGAGTGCAGTAAAAATCTGGATGAGGTCATGATGCAGCCATGGTAGCTTTTCATAGTGGCATTTCCTGTACACACTCGACTTAATATAGATAGTTATAGAACATGACACTATGAGTAAAGGGAGTAAAATTCCAATTTTTTCTGCAAACTAGCCTGTTTATAAGGGTATGCTTTTTCTTCTATAAAAGTATTGTTTTCAGGGGGTTGTTAAGTTTAACTCATATGCAAATAGACTTTTCCAGCTAGCCAAGATTATGAGTTATCTATTTGCTGCTTTTCCCGGGAACCAAAAACTAATTATATTGCAATATAATTCTTTAAATGGACACAAGGGATTTCAGGAGACCACCTGTTCAACACTTGCATTTTGTCCCTTGAAAAACCACCCCTGCCCAGGGCAGTTGCCTTTTGAGACTGGAGCAGAATTTTTGTGGATTTCATTTTTGAATCCCCAGGTCTGTTCTTCTCAGAAGGCAATCAATAGTTGCCCAAAGGGGATAACCAGCCTTGGTGGCACCCCACCCACTCAATCATGGCCTGTAGGCACTTAATTTTCCTTTCAAATTATAAGATTTTTCCCAGATAGACTATCGCCCAGCTCTTTTTCTTCAAGCTGAAAATCTCCTCCTTCCCTCTGTCCCTCCCTCCCTCCCTCCCTCCATCCCTCTCTCTCTCCCTCTCTCCCTAATCTTTATTTCCCTCCTCTGACTATGAAATTAAATTTGACTTACACACACACACACACACACACACACAGCTTGTTACAATATTTGCAGCTAATGGGAAAATGTCACCTTCTAGGACTTCACTGCTCCCAGCAGCATCCTTTTAACACCCCCAGGACACATTGCCCCGAGCTAAGTTACAATGTAGCAAGGAAATGTAACAAGTGTGGGAGGAGTGATTCCATCCCAAGAGAGTGAATGCAAAACCTACTTAAAGAACAAAACATTATGCCAGAATGGCTCAAATTAATTGCCCTACCAAGCTTCTTAAATATGTACAAACTAAAACCTGAGTGTCAAAACCAATTCACAAATTAAATACTAAGTGAGCAATGTTGCTTTCTTGAGTTACGTGGTTCTGTGCAATTTCCAACAGCCCCCCCCCTTTTTTTTTGTCTTACTGTTTCTTTTGAGTTTCTGCAAGCCTAAAGCATGATGTGGTGACTCGTGACTTCCTGTGCTATTGTGCTTACTCCAGTCAATCTACTAAGAAAGATTTAGTTTTCATACTTCTTGTAATGTCATTGGACCTTTCTCTTGGCTCTGATACTTGACTTCCACATCCCCCACCCCCAATCTCTTTCTTTGTTATTTCCCTCCTATGAAATGAAATTTGACTCATTAAAATTAAAAATATATACACAATGGCGGGCACTGAACTCATGTGCCAGCACTTACTCATCCTTGTAATCCGGAGGAGTGTGTACTAAGTTTTAGGTCATAATCATCATTTAATACCTAGGAAAATCATAACTTCCTAAGAACACACACACAGACCACTATCCACATATAACTACTTGACTAATATTGCAATGGCAGGACATGAGTTTTCCAAGTACTGACATCTGGAACCCTAGCCAATCCAGAAACTGAAGACTTTATGCTTTATGCTCTTCTTTTTCTTCCCATTAGTGATTTTACTATTTTTATTTATTTGTTCATGTGCATGTGTGAGCATGCATGCTGTGGTGCATGTATAGAGGTCTAAGGATAACTTTGTGTGGTTAATTCTTCCCTTCCACTTTCACATGCCTTCAAAGGATCGAACTCAGGTCTCTAGTCTTTTACTGCAAGTGCCTTTACCTACTGAGTCATCTCACCAGTCCTTAATTTCTTTTTCTTCCCCCCTCCTTCTCTCTTTCTTTCTTTGTGTTAAAGACATAATTCATTGTGATGAACCTGTTTGAATATCAATAGTCAAGATAATGGGTTAGTGTTATCACACCATAGTTAAAGAGTTTGCATAGCCTGAACTGGTCCCTATGCTATCGAGCATTACACATAGAAAAATAAGATACTTAGAAAACTAAGCTTAGGTTTAGCTAGGTGGTTTATCAGTTCTGTGTTGTCAAGTGGGTTATTTTCAAGAGAATTGCTATCTAGAGGAAAATAGAAAATTGAGCTGACCACTGAAAAAGTCACAACGTAATAAAGAGAGAGAAAGCAAGACCCCGGAGGGGCACTAAAACATGGAAATGCTCACAGACCCAAATGGATGAGTGGATTCTGGGAAATTATTTGTAATGTTGATAAAGAGAGTCTAGACAGACAGACAGCTTTGCTATTCATGGGGCCCCTGACCTAGGAAAACATCAGCATTGCTGGAATACTTATCAGAAGCTCAGAGAAGTGCTTGCTGCACAAAGTCCCAGCAGGGAGGTAAAAAGCCAGATACAGCAGGGCAGCACATGCCTGTGACACCAGCACTGCAGAGGAAGAGACGGGAGGATCCCTAGAAATTTCTGGCCAGCTGATGTAGATGAATCTGCGAGTTCCAGATTCAGTGAGAGACCCTACCTCAAAAATAAGGTGCCAGGCCAGGTGTGATGGCACACCTTTTCAATACCAACACTCAGGAGACAGAGGCAGGTGGATCTCTCTGTGAGTTCAAAGCCAGCCTAGTGTACAAGGCGAATTCCAGGCTAGCCAAGGCTACCTAGTGAGACTCAGTTGCAAAAAAGGGACAAATAAAGTAGAGAAGTAATTAAGGATAGCATTCAGTATCAATCTCTGACCTCCACAGGAGTACACACATGTGAATGTCCCCACACACAAAAGAGAAAAAAAAAACACAGAATCTTAGTGCCAACCAGAGCGATACAGAACTTCAATCTATATCTTACATTTCTTCCATGTGTCTCATACATGCGAAAGTCTGTCTCTTACATAGAGGCACTTGTCTTGTACACGTTCCCAAAATTGAATGAACATTGGATTTACCTAGAGAATTCTGAAATCCATTGGTGTCCAGGTCCTACCCTAGAAATTTGAAATCAGTTGCGGAGGATGCTGCCCTAGTTATCAGGATTTGTAAATGTTCCCTCAAGTGACTCTCAAGTCCCACGCATACACCTAACTTCAGGGAGAACTCAGCACATTGCTGATGAAACTGGGTATCATTGAGAGTGCCTATGAGAGAAAACCAACCTGTAAATGTTATATCTGCCCAGCCATCTGCTTCCCTGTCTGTGAATGTGCCAAGTGAATGACTTGCTTGTGCTAATATTTAGTCAACATAAACATTATCTAATGTGGAGAACAGTTTGGGATCCGGTGAACACTGAGCAAGCTCAGGGGAAGGTGGACCAGGGGTAAGTTGGGGGTACACAACAGATGGGGAACAGGTCTATACTTCTGGGAGAAAAAAACAAGCTTTAGAGGCAGGTGCAAATATTATGCAGAACTTCAGAAAAGAAGATATGGTTTTAACCAAGTGTGTCCATTCAGTTATGACCTGTTATGCAACTGTACCTCAGTCAATTCCCAGCAGAAACACCTTGAAACCATGCCTCCCTTAGCAGGAAAAGGTTTATGGTGGAACGCTAGTCCTTTGGATCATTACCCAGAATATAGAGGGTTATTAGAAGGACCTGGGATAGCAAAATACTCCGTGTGCAAAGCATGCCTTCTTCATTTACACACAGATTTTTTTTACCTACTCTCAAGTGAAATTATGTGCCCTGGGCTTTGGGGAATTACTTGTCTCTGGCCAATAAAAGTGGCCACGTTTAAGAGGTGGTAAGGAGGCTGCCAGAAACAGATGGGCAGATATTGATATACTCACACAAGGAAGGAATGAAACTCACAGAATGACATAAAAGACCTGAGAGCTGTAGGTACTGGGAGCCACTTAGTACACAGATGCATTCATACACACCCTGGTGGCACAGCCTAGCAGCGCAGCCTGGTGGCACAGCCTGGCATTGTTCTCAGCTCAGAAGCAAGAACTGAGACTCTCAGTTATGATGGAGATAGATAGAGGTGAAATAGGGCCTTAAAAGTGTTGACGATAGCCAACGCTATCATCTATCCAGTGCTTACTAGAGTGGGAGTTGCACTGTGATCTGTGAGGTTTGAGCTCTTCATTGTACCTGGTACAGCACCAAGCTCTGTGTAGTCTTTGTGACAATCCTGAGAGATACTGGTTCCTGTCCTGAACAGAAAGAACACAAGGCAGAGGAAAGTGTGGTGGTTTTGGTTATCTATGAAGGAACATTATTGGGGGCTGGGAAGATGGCTCTGTGGGCAAAATGCTTGCCCACCAAGGATCTGAGTTCAGGTCCCAAGAACCCATGTAATAGCTGGGCATGATGGTGTACATCTGTAGCCCCAGTATTGAGTGAGGTGTCTGGAGGCAGGAGATTCCAAGAGCTTGCTGGCCAGCCTAGGCAAAGGAGTGTACTCCAGGTTCAATGATAGACCTTGTGGAAAATGATAAAGGAAACATATAATATTGACCCCTAACTTCCATATGTACACACACACAAGTGAGAACACACCCTCACAAACATATGTGTGTATAAACATACATACATACATACATACATACATACATACACAACACACACAAGATAAAGTGTGAATTTGGACTTAGCCAATTTCCATAGTGTCTTGGGTTCATTTAAGTATCTAGATGCTACTGTGCTTAGTAGATAACCAGGATCATTACTTCCTCATCTTCTTCCATCCCTTTCCTGAGTCTCCTCCTCCTCCAAGCCACATTAAATATCATCTTAACATAACACTCTGTAACTCTCTCTTGCCTGTGGGTTTAAACCAACATTTTCAATCTGTGGGTCTCAACTTCTCTGGGTGTCAAACAGCCATTTCACAGGGGTGACATATCATATATCCTCCATATCAGATATTTATATTATGATTCGGAACAGTATAGCTGTTATACTTATAAAGTAGCTATGAAAATAATTTTATGGGGGGGCACCACAATGTGAGGAACTGCACTAAAGGGTCACAGCATTAGAAAAGTTAAGAACCATTGATCTAAACTCATCTCTCTTAGATGCTTCCCTCACGTTCGACTAATGGTTCTCCGAGTACACAACTGTATTTTATTTTGCTTCATAGTACAATCCCCAATACAGTGTCTGCTATACAGCAAACACTCCAGAAATTTTTAATAAATTCTTTAAATTTGCTAGTGTGTTGGCTACTTTCCTGTTGCTGTGATAGAATACCATGACCAAAGCAACTTACAGGAAGAAGCAGTTATTTTGGATTACAGTTCCAACGGATAGGAACCAATCAGGGTGAGGAGGCATGGCTATGAGGGGCAGGCACAGCAGCAGGAGCCAACACAACCACAAGGCAGGTAAAGTGAACTGGGCGTGGCCACATTTTAAACTTTCAAAGCATGCCCGTGTTGATGTGCCTCTTCCATCAAGGCCACACCCCCTAAGCATTTGCCAACAGTACTACTGTCTTAGTTAGGGTTTGCATTGCTGTGAAAAAACACCATGACCAAGACAACTATTATAAGGACAACATTTAATTGGGGCTGGTTTTCAGGTTCAGAGGTTCAGTCTAGTATCATCAAGGTACTAGACAAGTATACATCATGGCAGCATCCAGGCAGGTAAGGTGCAGAAGGACCTGAGAGTTCTACATCTTCATCTGGAGGCTGATAGGGGAAGACTGGCTTCCAGGCAGCTAGGATGAGGGTCTTAAAGCCCATGCCCACAGTGACACACCTATTCCAACAAGGCCACATCTACTCCAAAGAGTGCCACTCCCTGGGCCAAGCATACTCAAACCACCACACACACATAGAACTCCTCATGACACAAAGGAGACAGACTCAGGACAGACATGGTCACGAGCCACGAGCAAGAAGGAAGAAGAGAGAGGAAAGTATGTCTTTCACCTCATGTAGCACTCTCCAACCTGAGGAAAATCTTCTTGAAAAGTTCCAAGTAGCCTACCTCACCAAGCAGCCTATCTCACCGAGCAGCCTA
The DNA here is from genome assembly GCA_019843815.1 of Montemys delectorum. Classification (NCBI taxonomy): domain Eukaryota; kingdom Metazoa; phylum Chordata; class Mammalia; order Rodentia; family Muridae; genus Montemys; species Montemys delectorum. The sequence goes on along the minus strand of JADRCD010212106.1, from coordinate 32,604 downwards.
TCTCACCGAGCAGCCTATCTCACTGAGCAGCCTATCTCACCGAGCAGCCTATCTCACCGAGCAGCCTACCTCACCGAGCAGACCGACTGGTAAAGGGAGGCTGAAGAGCTGTGAGTCCTTTTCCCTGGGACAGAGTAAATCTTCCATTTACAGAGGTGGGGGGAATGTTGGGTCAGAAGAAGAGTTGGTTCCATGTGTTGGAAATGGTGTGACAGACAAAGCAAACTGGTAAGAGGAGGCCTGGCCACACAGCTCCAACCTAGGCAAACAGAGTCTGCTCCTAGAGTCCATGAATATTGACTCCAACACACACACACACACACACACACACACACACTCAGAGAGAGAGAGAGAGACAGACAGACAGACAGACAGACAGACAGACAGAGACAAAGACAGAGAGACAGAGACAGAAACAAAGACAGAGAGAGTGACAGAGAGAGACAGAAGAGACAAAGACACAAAGACACAGAGACACAGAGACATAGAGATAGATCCGTATCAAAATATACAGGCTCCCAAGTCCCTTATATAAAACTGCTTAACACTTTTATGTAACTTATGCACATCCTAGACACTAAATCATGTCTAGACTAGTGGTTATATAGCACTGCATTATATATGCAATGTAAATGGATGTTTCACTCTACTGTTCCAGAATTAAAGATGATAAAAATTCCTCTACATGTGCTGGACAGATGCAATTACTTTCCAGATAGTTTTGTGTTTAATCTGTGGTTGGTTGACTCTGAAGAAGCAAAGCCAATAGACTCAAAGACTGTACATTATCTTCCTTCAGCGCCCATGTATAAAATGTTGGAGAGGGATGGAGAGATAGTTCAGTGCCCAGGAACTGTCATGAAGACCAGAGTTTGAATCCCAGCACTGGAGTAATAAGTGAGGTGTCCTGTGCATGGCTGTAATCCCAGCTCCCAAGGGAGGCAGAGACAGGAGGATCTCTGGGGCTTGACTTGTTATATTACAGCTTAGCCACGATAACATGCAGCCCATGCTCAAGGAGGGACTCTGCCTCAAAAGAACAGTCACAGGGTGAAAGGGGAGGACACTCATCATCCTCATCTGGGCCCCTTGTTACCTTCAAAGAAACATATACCTCCTTGCTCTCATACATACATACACACCTAATACACACCTAATACATACATACATACATACATACATACAAACATACATACATACATACATACATACATACATGCATACAAATAAATAAATCAACATTTCTAAGTCTCAGAGGATTCAAGTTGGCTTTGGTCACATCTGCCTGGTGCATGTTCACTGTGGCCGAGGCTGAGGTTACCTTTGGGAACAGAGTCATTGCCTCAACACCGCTGATTTCTTCAAACTGATACCATGTCTGATACCCCCCACCGTTCATAGTAACTTTCAGATGACTAAGGGATAATAAAGACTTGAAGAACAGACAGGAAGTAAAACAACCCCCTCCTCTTATGATGGGGGGATTTGGGTAGTTATAGTGTCAGGGTGGGGAGTAAAAACACAAAAGAAGAAAAGAATTACTAGGCTTGGAGCCAGTGCACATTAAAGTCTCTTACCAGGGGAAGAATAGCATTCATTGTTTTCGTACTGACTGGGTTTGCTAAAGAGAATTCAATTGTTTCAAGCCTTGCTTCCTTTCTAGCAAATCTGAACACGTCCACACTCTGTTGTTTAGGTCTCACTGTACAACATGTATAACCACATGCATTTGACCCAGGACCCAGCGTTTTCTCTCTTCAATTCCATCTGCCCACTTATCTTTGATCCTGGAGGTTTCTAGAATACACGTTATTATTTTTTTTTTTATCTTATAGGAAATGAATCCCAAGTTTTTACCCTGGGTGACTTGGCTAAAGACAGCCTTTGGCAATATAAGAAGGAAGTGGATCATTCCTTTCTAATGAAAACATGCTTCATTTGTCCTAACCCCCTGAAGACGTGGCTCCTGTCACCATTGAGAAATTCCCTTCATCTCCCAGCAGCCACCGGGCCCTCCATGCTTGGTGCAGTACAGTGATAACTGAATATATGGAAGCTTAATACTCTTCCAAGGTCTCTGGCTCCCAAAACGATCAGTGGACAGCCCTTGAATAGAACTACTGTTTTCTCCATAACACAAATTTTGTTTCCTGATAATTAATGCTATTTTCCTTTCCAGTAGACCAGCAGTTCTCAACCTCTTCGGGGGTCAAACGACCTTTTCACAGGGTCACCTAAGACCATTGGAAAACCTAGGCATTTACATTACAGTTCATAACAGTAGCAAAATTACAGTTATGGAGTAGCAACAAAAATAATTTTTAAAAGAATTATTTGCTTCATGTACAAGCGTACATTGTAGCTGTCTTCAGACACACCAGAAGAGGGCATTGGATCCCATTACAGATGGTTGGGAGCCACCATGTGGTTGCTGGGAATTGAACTCAGGACCTCTGGAAGAGCAGTCAGTGTTCTTAACCGCTAATCCATCTCACCAGCCTTCAACAAAGATAATTTTATGGTGGGGGGTCACCATTATCTGAAGAACTGTAATAAAGGGTTGCAGCATTAGGAAGGTTGAGAGCCATTGTATTAGACACTCCATATTCTTGGGCCCAACACAGCACTAAAAGAACCTAAAATGGGCCAACTGAGTGCTGTCACATAGCTGTGACACCCTGCCATGCAGGCTGTGATGCCCTCAACATCAGGATGCAGACAACAGAGCCAGAGGTGACAGGTTCTCCCTCACCTTCTCGATCAGGGTCTGTGCTCAGCTCCATTTTTTTCTTCCACATTACTGTATCCTATTACTCATCATTCAGATTTATCCTCAGAAAGGCACAGTCTGCTTTTAATCTTCTCTTTCATGGAAGTCCAATGATATCTTTTAGTGCTTGGAGATCTTTGCCTTGGTCAGTACTCCACCAACTCCATGCTGGTTCACCACTAGAAACTCAGCCTCGCACCACCTTCTAAAGGAATGTGTTGACAGCACCATGAAATGCACAGGCCGTCTAGACACTGGGCACATAGGGCCTTGGTACTATTGACATTAGGGCTCAGATAGCGCTTTGTCATGAGGGTTTTTTTTTTTTTTTTAAATGTATTGGAGGATGTTTAGCTTCTACCTTTGGCTATATAGTGGTCCCCTGTTTGGGAATCATTGTAAATATTTCCAGCCAATATTGCCCAGAAGGAGAAATCACTCCTGGTGGGTTAAGAGCCAGTGCGTTTGTCTCACACCACTGGGAGAACGAGAGCATGATGAGAAGCTGTCCCCATAAAGCCTTCAGCTCTCCGGATCTGCGTCTGCCTTCCTATCGGTTGCCTTCCCCTTTCACACTGACCCTTGGCCTCCTGATGAGGGCAGCAGCAGCCCTAAGGCAGCAGTTGTTCTGTGTTAGTGATTTATAGTGGCCAGAGGAGGAAGATCCCAGTGCACAGCCAGTGACGTGGCTGAAGGACTGCTGAGCTACAGGTGCCCCTGAGCAGAGTAACACTGTGGGGAAAGACACTGCTGTGATCACTCACGAGCTCACTTACACATCTCCCCTGCTTGGTTGGAATCCACTGAAGGCTGCCTGGCTTTGTCTCCCTATATCTCCCCTCAGTGACCACATATCTACACATCTGCGTGTGTACTGCCACTTCAGGGACAACAAACAATAATTACCGCTTCAAGATGTTGGCTGTTGAAGTCTTAGGTCAGGCTTTCTTGCTTCTGGCCAAGTCCACAGTCACCTTTGATAGATAAATGTCACATCAACACATATAGCCTAAGAACACTTGTCTTTATAGAAAATACCCTAACCATGCTAATTGGTATTAAAAGGTACCCAAAAATGCACCCGTTTAATCCCAGCAATCAGGAGGCAGAGACAGGAGGGTTTCTGTGAGTTTGAGGCTAGCCTGGTCTACATAGTGATTTTTAGGACAGCCAGCTACACAGAGAGGCTCTGTCTCAAAAGAATCAATTTTTTTTTTAAAAAAAAATGGTCCCAACATATAGAATAGATGTAAAAAAGAAAGTTTATTTCTTATATAAGTTTTACTCATTTATCAAAACATAGTCAGTATAAATAAATATACTGTGTTCTGATCCAAAAGAATGTTCTTTCCTTTTCTTTTTTCTTTTGCATGTGTCTGCATGTGTGGTATGTGTGTGTGGTATATGTGTATATGTACATGTCCTCATGTGAATCGGTATACATCAATGTGCATGTGTGTGGAGGTTAGAACTAACAGCAGGGATCTTCTTCAAATGCTCTCCACCTTATGCAGTAGAGGCACATGTGAGCCCAGAACTTGCCAGCTCCAGCTCATGTACCTACATAGACTGCTCCAACCCTGGAATTATAGGAGGACCACAACAGCCACACAGCATTTACATGCGTGCTGGGGATCACAGCCCCAGGTCTCACATTTGTATGTCAAGCACTTTAACTACTGAGCCATCTTTCCAGCCCTATTTGTCTTCTTTCAACCTTATTTGTCAAATTATCCAAACAGTTTACTCGTGTAGAATGATGACCAATCACTTAATAATCATCGTGCCACTTCAAAACTGCTTCCCTGAAAGCTGGATCCATGGCCACACATGGCTCTGTCACACTTCCAATACCCCTATGTGGACTGAGTGCAGGATTCCATGCCCGCTCCCCAGCACTCTCTGATCCACCCCAAGATTAGCAAATGTCTTGGGTACCAGTGGGAAGAGGCACGGAGACTGGGGAAAGCTCTGCCCTTAGCTGGTGTGATCAAGGAGAATCCCAGTGGAAATAAAGTTATAATCACGGAACAGAATATCAAATATTCCCGGAAGATTCAAACTGTGCTTGAATGTACCCAACAGACAATACAAAAAAAAATGTTTTCTGTTTAGTAGTCTTAGCATTTGCACTTGCCATACATGCACTTAAGTGCATTTTATTAAATAAAGCAAGACTTTTAATCAGATTGATTAGCCATAGGAAACCATGACCAAGAAACAATCAACTTAATGAAACCAACATGCCGTGCTTAAAACACAAATGGCCCCTTGATTGTTTCAAGTTGTCTGTCAATCTCTACTATCCGTGTCTGTGGATGTGTCGTGAGGGTATTTTCTGGCTCTGAATCCATGAACTTTAACTGTGCAATAATCTATGTTCAGACTAACTGGCTCAAAGTACAAATGACTAACCATTTAGAGATAGGAGATCATTATTCTAACGGAGACAGGAATCTATTCCATGAGTAAGTAGGTGACCCTAGGCAGGTGACTTGAACACTAGACTGTAATTTCTTTACCGGGTAAAGGACAGGATTAGATACAGCGTCCAAGGTTCAAACTTAAATACAACCTTCCTGATATTAGCAGGATTCGCATGTCACCCGATCTTCTAACCGTTCTAATTACCATCTTTAAATCTGTTTGGTTTTTCTTGCATCAGTGAATTTATCTTAAGAGGAAACTCTAGATTAGTATCATGAATGGTGAACTAGTATCAGTGTATGTGCAAGAAGGTGAAAACTGAGAACAGTATAAAATTCTAACTAAGTCTGCTGTGGCCTGCTAAAGGCTCTGATCCTGGCACCTGCTCTCGGATTTTAAAGTAGGAGGAAAATAGTTTGCATGGACAGAATAGAAATTGACACGGTAAATATCTGAGGCCTTGGGGGCCAGTGTGAAATTACTTACATCCTGTTATCATACAGAGGTAGCCATGGATAGACTGAGTGTCACAACTTTATTTCCAAGCACACATGATGGGAAGGGGTAGCCCTCAGCTTACGATGTCCCATCTGTTAGGTTAGAGGGAGTGAACCCTCATGTTACCAGGCAAAGACAACCAGAAGAATTGAGAAAGACCTTAAAATGGAATTGTTTTTCTTTTTCTTATTACATCATTTGTTTTTGTTTTTGTTTTTGTTTTGTGTGTGTGTGTGTAGAGTGTGAGTGTGCATTCACATGCCATGGTATACATATGGAGGTCAAAGGCACATGTGTAGAGCTCAAAAGCCAACTTCTGAGATTCAGTTCTCTCTTTTACCATATGAGTCCAAGGGATCCAACTCAAGTCATTAGGTGATGGCAGTCACATCCGCCCACTGAGTCACCTCCCAGGGCTGGGAAGTCCTTTTCCAATGGGAGTTCTAATGACTTCCATGCCTCAGTGTTCCATGTCACCTATGTGAAAAGACTCTAGTTGTATCTCACAGTAATGGTAAAATACGGTGAGTCTTCCCTCCGTGTTTAGCATTTTGGAGACTGTCCAGGTTTTCTTGTCTACAGAAATCCTCAGTACATTTCTACTTTTCCTTTGCCTTCATTGGAATATGAACAGGAAATGTTTATAATTATTGTTCAATCACTGGCTCTCAACTTTTGGCCATCCATTAGAATTGTCTAGAGAATTTCAAACTGATAGAAGACCTGCCTATAACTTGCCTCTCCTGATTTAGTGGGTTGAAAAACTACTCAACTTTATCCTAGCCAGGCCATCTTCCTCAGAGCCCATTTTCCTTCCATGTGGCATTAATTCTAAGAGCTCTAAGTTCAATTTAGCTCAGACTTGCTCCACATCTGCGTATCTGAGGCCCTTGCTTTCCTCTGAGTCCTGTCTTGCAGAGGGAACGGGAAGTCAGCTTATACTTACTTTCTTTCATTTCTGTGCCCCATCGTCCCAGGAAGCTTGATGTCATTTGCAAGTCAGCATATCTATCCTGATAGGTTTTCTCTTCCCTTGCTCTGTCCTCACCATTGTCCTTGACCATTGACAATGACACAAAGTAGGACATGGCCACACTACACTTTGTATAAGGAAGAGGATCTTCATCTCCTGAACAGACAGAGGCATGTGGATGTTCTGAAAAATGAGACCATAATCAAAGCCTTATTTCTAAGTTTGCTATGGCTGATTTCCAATACCTGAAATGACCTCTTTGAGTTTGGAGTTAGGTCGAGATGCTCACAACTGGCGCTTGCAAACTTACCTAGTCAGCGTTAGATGGGATGTTCACCATTGATCTACCCCAGTGCTGTCAAACTAAGTACTGAAAATCACACATCTCAGGAAATCCCCAGTTCTAGGCAGACAGGTAGGGATGGTTTCAGAATAGAGTAGAGGCTTTAATATATTCCCATATACAACTGTATTCTCTATGACTTCCCATGGAATCAATGGCAATGACTTGTTTAAAAGGAGAGTCATGAGGTCCCATAGAGGGACTGCAGTGAAGAATCCACATCTTTCCTCTTCCTCCCTTGCCTCACCATGATGGCCTCTTGGGAATAGCACCAAGCAGGAGTCAATTTATACATTCTATCAGAGAAACATGTAACATTTTCCCAATGACTTTACTTGACAGTTTGTCGGGATGAAAGTCAGTCACCTCCCATCTATCCCCAAATATACACTTAGAAGTGACCTTCTACTGGTCATACCTTTGCAGTCTTTAGAATACCTTTGCTAAAATTACTCTCCCTCTCCCTCTGTCTCTGTTTCTCTTTCTCTCTATCTCTCTCTGCCTCTCTCTGTCTCTCTGTCTCTGTCTCTCTCTCTCAAACACACACACACACACACACACACACACACACACACAGAGAGAGAGAGAGAGAGAGAGAGAGAGAGAGAGAGAGAGAGAGAGAGAGAGAGAGAGAGAGAGAGAGAGAGAGAGAGAGAGAGAGAGAGAGAGAGAGAGAGAGAGAGAGAGACAGTAGTACTTTCTGTTCTGGAAAACAGTGGAAAGTTTGAAAGTGTGAGGTGAGATGGGGAGAGGAGGAGGAAGTACCCTCAGAGCTTGTGAAGGACTTCTCTCCTGCCAGCTCTGAGTCATGATGCCAAATGGCCAATAGTTAATCTTTCCGCGACTGTTAATCTCAGGCCAGGTGTTAATCTCAGTTTCCAAATAAGAAGCAGAACACATGGTTCTAACTCAAATGAAAAGGAACACAGTGACCATCCTGCGTGCCCAGCCTGCCTAAGAAGAGATGGTTACCCATATTACCTTGCAAAGAGTGGTATCCAGCCCTCAGTTTTCATTTCACTTTTTATTTTTGCTTCATTAAGCCCCTCTCAATCCCACAGCTATCCATGCAAGAAGCTCTTGACTTCTCTGGCCAGGGGACAAGTGTCAAATGATGTTTCTGTCAAATACAATCTTTCCAAAATGTGGACTACAACTTCCATTCTTAAAAATAATTTTAATAGAGGCCCAAAGAATCAGTAATGGGAAGTCAATAGCAGAGTTTCTGGATCCAGCGTGTAGGCGTGCAAACTTGCTCCATCACTTGACTTGGGCCGGTCATATACCTCTCTGCCTTGCTTTCCTAACTTGCGCAGTCATAGCTTCTTTCTCTACAGTTGCTGTCAGAATTAAACATGGGTTTTATGTAAATCAAGAAGACCTGGGCCTGCCATGTAATAAGTGATGTGGTTTGGCTGTCTTTCTTAGTGCTAAGCTTTCCTCTGGTACATTTCTCTGTAGCCTTCAGTCCTTGCTGCTGGTTAAAAGAATAAAGTGGATCTAAGACCAAGTATATAGTTCACAATTTTGAGTTTACTGTGGTAAAGGTAGATTTTATCTGTGTGTGTGTGTGTGTGTGTGTGTGTGTGTGTGTGTTTGTATGTTAAAGTGCAAGTGTGTGCATATTTGTATGAAGATCAAATGACAACCAGACAGCCACAAAATGTCATTTCTAAGGGGCTCCCCAAACTACTTTTAGTTTTTGCTTGTTTCTTTAGGACAGGATCTTTCCAAGTAAGCCAGGCTAGGCTAGCTGGCCAGTGAGCACTCATCTGTCTCTCAGTGCCAAAATCACCTGTGTGCAGCACCACACCCAGTCTTTTTTATATGAGTTCTAGGAATTGAACTTGGATCAATGTGTTTGCAAAGCAAGCATTTACCAAAGGAGCTATCTCAACAGGTCAGGTCCAATTTTAAAGAATCCATGTTAAGCACCATGGGAGGAATTTACTCAGTGCAAAGCAGAAAGAGATAACCAAAATAATACTGAGTGCTCATTACTTCCCAACCATTCTGTCAAGTGTCCCATGCCTGTGTCCTTACAACAGGCAGGAAGAAGTGGAATTCTTGCTAACTTTCAGAAGGAAAAACAAAAGATAAAAGAGGAACTAGCTTGGTGCCTGGATCAAGGGTAAATATCTTCAAGGGCAGAGAGAGAAGCTATTCGATCTCGAAGCCTTTCCCAAGTTAGAACTGTTTCCTCACCAGTACAACATTCTTTTGTTGTTGTTGTTGTTGTTGTTGTTGTTTTCACTCTTTTTTTTAATTAGATATTTTCTTTATTTACATGTCATATGATATCTCATTTCCCAGTTTCCCCTCCCCCCCC
>JADRCD010212106.1:0-12157 GCA_019843815.1 Montemys delectorum | reverse complement strand
CACAAAGTCTCTGAAATGTGGTATGTAGTCTGTACTTAAACAATACTTTTATTTGCATCAGTCACTCTTTTAGCACTAACTAGCCATGACGGGTCAGAATCTGATGCTTTGGATGGAGGAGGGCAGGAAGGCCCAAGCACAGGAACCATTATTACCTGCACTCCTCCCTCTCACCACCAATGCAAGTCAACATTATAGCGTTCCACAATAAAATGATAGTTTGTTTCTCCAAATGATGCAACACTTAATCTTAGAGCATTTATGTTCCCCTGGTGTCCTATGATGCCCTAAGTATATGGATGACCTGGGTCACGGTCCCCAGCCTCTCCCTAACATAGACACTCTTTCTCAGCCTAGGCTCCTGTGCTGCCCCAGTCTCAGTTCCAAGGCCCTGCACATCCACCAGCTTCTACCTAGACTTGTGCTTTGGAATGATCTCTACCCACTGACCCACCACAGAGAAGGCCCCATGGAGAGCACATGGACCATCAGTCTCTTAGACATCAGAGCCACTGGAGCTCATCTAATACATGGCTTCTCAAAGGCTCAAAGGCATATTAGTCATCAAGTGCTCTTGGGGAGAGGGGGGAGAAGGGGACTGTCCATTTTGCATTTCTAATAGGTCTCAGTAAGAACTCTGCAGGGCCTGGGACCACACCTTAGGGTCAAGCTCATGTCTGCTGAGGTGTGCGGAAGTTAAACTGCTCAGCCACTTCAGAGCATGCTTCTGACCTAGAACTCAGATCCTAACTTCCAGCCCAGCATCCTTTCCCCACACCATCTGTGTGCTGTGTACAGCATCCCATTGATAACCATTAAGCCACTCCTTAACAGTGAGCTCAGATCCTGTGTGTTAAGCAGGCCCAACCTGTTCTCCATCACAAAAGATTGAATGGAGGCATCTAGAAGGTTTAGGCCTCTAGGATCTGGGAGAATGGCTTTGTCCTTATTTGGAAAAGGGGGTTTTGCAGATGTGATTGAGTTAAGGATGCTAGGAAGAAAGTCCCCTGGGTAGGTGTGAAATCCAATGACAGATGTCCTTAAGAAAGACAGAAGAGGGCTGAAGAGATGGCTCAGGGGTTAAGAGCACTGGTTGCTCTTCCAGAGGTCCTGAGTTCAATTCTCAGCAAGCACATGGTGGCTCACAACCATCTTTGATGGCATCTGATTTCCTCTTCTGGTGTGACTGAAGACAGGGCATATATATATATATATATATATATATATATGTGTGTGTGTGTGTGTGTGTGTGTGCATATATATTCATATGTATATGTGTGTGTATGTATATGTATGTATATACATATACATATATATGCATATGCATATACATATACATACATATACAACTTTTAAAAGAGCCAGAAGAGAAAGATGGTGTGGCGGCCAGTTTGGGGACACATGAAGACAGGTTGAGACTGCTTTCATGTACTCACTGTCAAAGAACACAGATGAGCAGGAGGACACAGTGACTTCAGACTCCCAGTATCAGAACTGTGGTGGTATAGGTTGTGTTGTTTGAAGTCATTGACTTTGGGGTAACGGACAAGACAATCTCTGGAGAAGAATGCAGACAGAGAACAAGTGTGAGCCCGTGGTCCCCTCAGGCAGGCCAGATTCAGGCCCGGTCATTATTTTGCTTGCCTTCCCTGTGCCTTCCTTCCAGAAGAATTTAGGGGACAGGGCATCCCGGTGTGAGAACATGGGGCACGGCTTCTAGCACCCGATCTAAGAGGCCAGCTATCTGTGGTCAGCTGGGTCAGCGTGGACAGAAGTTCTGCTAAAAGCTCCCAGTTTAGCCTTGTTTATCTGCCACTTGGGATCTTGTGGCCTTCAAACGTTGTGGCTCCATCCTGCCAACACTCCACCGCCACCCAGTTGCCAACACTCCTCCACCCCCCAGTTGCTCTCCAGAAAATTGCTGGGAAGGCAGACCACAGATGCGCACGGATACTTCCAGGCTTGTGACCACTCTGGCTCTGACAGTGCAATGTAATTACTCCCCTCCAGTGTCCAATGCACAGCTAGGACGGAGGGTCTTTTTTTTTTCTTCCAGTTTTAAAGTCTTTCCCAAAACCACTGAGGACCACCCTGAGGGCCTCAAACCATTGTAAATGTTTGCAGGAAAAGGCTCAGCCTCACAAACTGCTTATAAGACACACGGACCATGAAATGTGGAGTGAGGTCACCTTCAGCAAACCGCTTCTTTGTTGGGCTGTAAAACCAAATAGTAGCTGCAAATTCCCTCTAGAGCGGATGATAAGGGCTTGGGAGGGGATGAGCAATAGGATGTACACTAAAAGGTCCTGTGGGCCCCTCTAAGACCTTGCCTCTAAGACGTGAAGGGATTGTGTTGAAAGGCTGGAGCAGAGGACTATTTGGACACAGAGTGAAAGGAGAAAGACCCAGGGATGAAGTCCGGGTTTTCACTGCCCCCAAACAACGCATATACCAAATGGAGGAAGCAGGCATGGGAGGGGGTAGGATCTAAGCCTGAAATACTGAGGCCTCTGACAGGGAAAGGAGTAGCCCCAACGAAAGATGGTTCACTACACTGAAAGGGTACACTCACTGATATTTAAAGGGAAATGACATCTTTTCTGGGGGTGAGATTTCTGGCACCCAGACATTTAAAAGTTAATCATGAAAGCACCACAGAGTGAGCAAGCAGGTACATATCACCCAGGTGAAAGCCCTGGGGGAAAGGAAGGGGGGACCCTGTGGACAACAAACAGTGTGGGAACCAAACCAGGCAGAGGCAGGCAACTCACTCCTGCTATTTTTGCAAGTGAGCTCATCCTAGGATTTTCTCTTTCTTTCCTTGGACTCAAATAGCTAATGTCTTCCCAGACATTACAGAGGTGAAAATAATCCTTGAGATGAAGAGAATGGCCCAAGAACACAAAGCAGTGGCTATCCCAGGAAGCTCTATCCTCTAAGCTGGGCCTCTCCTGCTAAGTTCTGGCTGGGTCTTTCCAAAGACAGTTTTCCAAGTGAATGCAAACCCAAAGCGAAGAAGAGACATGTCTACCAGGCTTCATCTTTTCCTTCCTCGTCCCCAACAGTTCCTTTCCATCTCCTGTTCCCAACCACGGTCTGATTTTTCTCTTGCTCCAAACTCCCATCAAAATATGTTGGCTCCAATTAGCGGTCCTCCAAGATCCAGTCTCTGAGCAGGGTAGAACTCCTCCAGTGAGTTCATTCATTCAGTTCTTTTAGTGGTCACCTTGCTATCGCCCTTCCCCTGCAACTGAAGGTGGGGCCACCAGCAACTTCAGGACTCTCCAGGTTTGGGGTTGTGGAGAGAGATCTTGGTTCCTGCAGCTAAGTCTGGAGACATTGCTGAGGAGAGCAGTTATATTCATGTCTTAGAATCTCATAATGACTCACCAAAAATTAAGAGGCTTAAAACAACAGAAAGGTGTTTATACTAAAGTTCTGGACATCAGAAGCCTGCCATGAAATGTTTTGTGGGCCACAGTATATGTCTATGGGCTGTGGCCACTTCTGAAAGGCAATGGGATGCGTGGAAGAAGTGTTAGCCCAAAGACATAGGAGTTCAGCTTTGCATCACAACACCTTTCTTTGAATTAATAAGCACAGGCCAATGCAACCCGTACTTACACAGAATATGCTAGAGCCACCGTAATCCACTGTGTAAAGAGACTCACCACATCCCTGAGGAGTCGATAATCTATAGCAAGGTATCTGGAACAACATTCGTTTCCCCGAAGTTTTGTCAATGCAAATATGTTTGGCTTAGTATTTCCTTCTCGTTCAATTTATTTTTAACCCTGGTTCTTTCACAAAACATAAGTTCACATCAAATCATTATTATTAAGTGTAAATATAGTTATATGTCAGCCTCTCTAAGTTAGTTTTATACTTTCAGTAATATGCCCCAGTAAACAACAAATTGGGGGACTTGGCAGAACCTTCAACTCCCCCAAGCTCCCAGGTATGGTCCAAGTATGCATACAACTGACAATGTAACAGTGCCCACTACCACTGAGTGACCACTGCCCAGGTTCCAGCCACTAGGCTCACAACATCGCATTATACAATACTATAATAACTGGTCCTAACACTGGCTACATAACTGACCACGCAAGAACAGAGCAAACAGGAATTTGACTCTTCAAGGCTTATGAAAGTAACATCTACAGACAAATGTCATTACGAGAAGCTAAGTGAGCCCTTTGTTAGTCATCACAGAGATGGGTCTAGAAGAGCAGTTTTAAGCCAAATTTCAGGAAGTCTTATTCTATTTTGGGATTCTGATCCAATCCTAAGAGTCATATAGACTCATTAACAGTATTTAGATTATGAGGTGACGTGAGACCAACATGGCAGAGATCAGTGCCTTGTATCAGGGAGACTAAAATCAGTCAGAACTCGGCAATGGCAGCAGAAGTGAAGGGAAGGCTCAGATGAAAGAGCTATTAGCCCATCTGTTGGTGAGACAGGTATGGTTAAGCAGCATTAGAGAGCAAAGGAGACAGGGATGGATCTCTTAGGTGACATTGAATTTTCTAACTAAGGTGATGCCATGCATGGAAGCAAAATAAAAGCACAGAGAATAGACTTAAAAATTTACCAAATGAATCTAGCTAAGCTATACTCCTCGCAGAAATGCCGTGGAGGGTCATGCAAATGTGGCCACAGGCAGCTAGAAATAAGATGGGAACTCAGAGGAAGGAGCTGGGCTAGAGAGGTTGGCCAGGAGCTCAGCTGAGGACAAGAAAGAGCTGTGGTCATCTGACCAGGAAGACTGCAACCAGAAAGGTGGATTGGAACTGAGGTTGGAGGGCTGGGAATAGAAGGGCCAGCCAGCATATGATGCTGAGAAGAATTTAGGAGAGGAAGAGAAGACAGGGGAGGGGAGGGAAGAAACTAATGGGAATCTAGAGGCAAACTAGTTACAGTGTTTGGAGCATAGAAAAGAATATGCAGGGACCAATCAAATGTTCTTCCATAAGTTTCCTCATCTGTCAATAAGAACTAAATGACCTCAAAAGTTCCATGTAGAGCTTACAGTTGCTGAGTGTTGTGGTGGGACCATAGCATACTCTATCGTTGCTGAGCATCCCCTGCAGGGTGGCCTGGACACAAGCCCTTCATGGACTCGAGGCAATACCAGGTCCTTGGGCATTTATGCTGCTTGTTGCCATGGTATACAGTTTGTTGTTGCATGCACCATGCCCTTTGGACTCTGTCTTTTTATTCTCACATATCCTTGATTAACATGGCCTCAGCTTGTGAGTGAGGAACTAGAGGTGTCAAAGTATTTTACACACACAGAGAGACAGGGAGAGAGAGAGAGAGAGACACAGAGAGAGAGAGAGAGGATTAATATTCTGTAAATTTGGGCTTTAATCTTAACTGTTCAGTTATAAGTGCCCAGAAGACCAGAAGAAAAGGCACAAGTCATACCCTTTATTAGGTCTTTAAAAATAACTTTATTGAGCTCTAATTCACATACTATATAACTTACTCATTGGAAATATACAGTTCAATGCTTACTATATTCATAGACACATGCAGCCCCACCATAGTTAACTGATTTTAAATGAGATTGGGTAAGCTCAGGGTGGTGTGGCCATAGACAGTTTTTAGAATATTTTCATCTCCTTATATTCCTGTCTACTCTATCCAACCCTAGGCCCTAATCCACTCTCTGCTCTATGAAATACCTTGTTCTATATTTGCATATGAATAGAACAGTGGTCTTTTGTTATTGGCTCTTTTTACTTAGTATAACATTTCCAAGGTTCATTTATATTTTTCTGTACCCTAACTCTTCTTGTGAACTACAAGAGGATAATTGTATAACTATCCCATATTTTGATTAGCCATTTGCCTCCTGATGGTCTTTGGGATATTTCTACCATTGTCTGATTTTGGCCAATGTTGCTCTGAACGTTCATGCTCAGTTTTCATGCCTATTTCTTTACTCCCCTAAGAATTAAGTTAGGGAACATGCCCGCCATAGGCATTTCTCTTTGAGTGACTCTCACTGCCCCTCACACAAGGTGAAGTCTCCATAGATACTTGTCTGAGTGTTGAGAATGTGGTTTTCAGCAGAAGACAGTAAGCACCAAGCCCCTCTAGTCCTTTCTAGCCTCTGACAACTTTTAACCCAGAGATGTGGCTTCTTCAGACCCAAATAATAATAAACCCCATATCTGTTCTTGAGCACTGCGACTTTGCTTCTATCTCCCGAACTTCAGGAACAGATGAGGCAGCCATCATCGAAGTCTTATCCAGCAGGACATCGGAGGAGAGGCAACAGATAAAGCAGAAGTACAAAGAGAAGTATGGCAAGGTATGTGGGGATGTGCCAGCCTCAGCCTCCGTTACACACCCTAGGAGGGGGAACACAGTACAAGTCAGAACATAGTCTGAGAAAAGAGCATTTGGAACTTTTAATTGACTAGACAAACGATTAACGTTGCTATGTCAACTTAACACCTATATGTCAGTACTCCTAAACTCATTGGCTTTTTAAAATCGACTTCATTTTTCCATCACAGTTGCTCATTTTTCATTCAGTTCGGACTAATTACACATGATAACTTATAGATGAGAGTGATTTGAAAACCAATTTCTACAAACGGGGCTTTCTATACAAATCTTTGTGTATCCAGCTGTCTTGGAGGTCCATATTTCTTTATAAATAATTGGTACAGAAAACTTTATAAATTTATTTCTTTTAGTTTTCGAAATGATAATGTAATTTCATCATTTCCCCTTTCCTTCCTCCCCTCCAAACTCTTCTATATAACTCAATGCTCTCTTTCCAACTCATGGCCTCTTTTTTCATTGTTGTTGCATACACAACACACACACAAACACACATACACTATATATATAAAATATCTC
This sequence comes from Montemys delectorum, assembly GCA_019843815.1. Lineage (NCBI taxonomy): Eukaryota > Metazoa > Chordata > Mammalia > Rodentia > Muridae > Montemys > Montemys delectorum. The sequence goes on along the minus strand of JADRCD010212106.1, from coordinate 5,275 downwards.
TAAATATGTTACTAAATATATATTGCTAAATATCCTCTATTTCTAAATATTACTAAATACATGATACAACTATTCAGTCTGTATACTGTTATTTATATGTATGTTTCCAGGGCTGGCTATTCGGTGTTGGATAACCAGTCAGTGTGCTCTTCCCGGGGAAGAGTGTTTCTCCCACTCCCAGCTTTCATCAAATTCCTGTAGAGCTGAAGCTTACTTGAACTTAGTTGAGGCTCACTGAACTTAGGCCCTCATTCATGCTAAGTCTAAAACTACCTACGGCGCCTTGGTGTGGCTATCCCTGGAGCTCAGCTGATGTATACTTAGGGATGAATGTTTCCAAGCCTCTCTACCACTGAGCTATGTCCCACAGTCCTTTCTGTTTTTATTTTGAAAAAGAATCTCCATGATTTGTCCAGGCTGACTTTGAACTTGAGATCCTCCTGTCTCAGTCTCCAAGAGTGGGGAAATCATAGCCCTAAGACGTTGGAATTAGTATACAAAATGAAAATCATGATGGTATATTCTCATTCCTACTGATAAAGGTTTCATAGTAATTTCTTTAGGCTTCGGTCTCTTCAGAGGCAGAATGAGGACAGTCATTTACTGCTTTTCTTGGATTCCAAACAGAATAATTCTAGCACAAACCAGTGAATAGAAAGTATGACAGTTAAAGTGTCTCAGTTTTACAGAAAGGAAAGGTAGCGCACATATGGTCAAATGTTTATATGTTAAAGTAATGTATTTAGTGGGCTTTTTAAGAACTGTGTACTCCTTTCACAATTTAACACATATATCTTAATTATATCCAACCTCATTTCTACTCCACCTGCACCTCCCTCACACTTCTTCCTCCGTAGTTAATTTTTGTTCAAAAGAAAAGGAAAAAACAGGACCCATGTCCAAGTCTTCAGTAATCAAGGTCAACCTCTATTCCCAGAAGACCAGGGCATAACAGGCCTGTTTGCTTTTATAATAAATAGTCAATTGCTCTAATGTTGCAGTGGAGTGTGTGTGTGTGTGTGTGTGTGTGTGTGTGTGTGTGTGTGTTATGTATGTGCTATGTGTGTGGTATGTGTGTGGTATGTATGTGTGTGTGGTGTGTGTGTGTATATGTGTTAATGATCAGGCTTTTCAATGTCATTTTTTTTTTAAGGAAAATGAGTGACTCTCCAGTTCACCTGCATGGGGTTGAAATGGAATTTTCAGTCGTTTCTACATGCCTAACTCGAACTGAGCATCTCCCAACTTATATCTATTTCTAGCTCAGCAAAATAGAAAGTCAGACACAGATGTCTTAAACTCTTGTCCAGAACAAAAGTAAATGTGGGCCTAGGGACTCCACTGAAAAGTAATGAGAGAATGATCTAGCACAAAGTTCAGGAGACTTCCTGTGCTGAGTGTTTGTGATCTCCTGGGAGCTAAGACCAGGGATGCTAACAAACCTAGAGGAGCTCAAATAACTACCTCTAAGTCCACACGTCATCTGAGCTCTGAGAATAGCCATACCAAGGTACCACAGGTAGTTTTTAGAGAAGCCAGGACCAGAGTCCAGGTTTCCTGAGCTGCTTCTTGGGCTCAGAAACACATAAAAACACCAGATTTGCTTTCGAGTTCATAGATCAAAAGACTGAATAGATGGTACTGCATTTCTAAACAATGCCTAGCTGACCTGAAAAAAATATTTCAAATGTTTCCAGGGACTGATATTGGATAGTTTTGAGAAAGGAAGGCCTGCCTTCACAGGATTCAGCATGAGGTTGAGGGACAGAGGCATGATATCACATGCCCTTTGATACAGCAGATCCCCTTACGTAAAATCCTCTGCTTTTTCCCCCCTCCCAAAACCAGAGCTCAGAGATCTAGCAGAGAAACAGTTGGTTTCTGTTTTCTCAGAAAATTCTTTTTAGGGTGGAATAATAATATTCTTGCATACCTTATATTACCATGAGTATTTTTTGAGCATTGAATGTGGGCACTACGCAGAGTTTTTCATGGACTCTCATTCCCCATACAACCCTATGACATAAATAAGTCTTGCTATTCTCCCGTACGGAAACATTGACCATCCATGGAAAGTGCTGAGCCTTTTCTAGCTGAATGTTTGGTGGCTAATTCTTCATTTTCTGAGGTTTGCTAGGTGGAGATAATGCAATTCATCTGTCAACTTTGCAGGGCTGTGACGAACTTCAACTGAAAAAAAAGCTCTCTGAACTCTAAAATGTTCTGTAAATGTTCTAGCTTTTTACATTCATTTTGGGAGCTCCAGCTCTGAGTGAGGCACCTCTCAGCCAGACTTAGGGGTAGGGGAGAAATGAACATGCAGTCATGGTGACCACTGTCCTCAAGATCAAGTGACTCTTGCCCATATCCTATTCATGTCTACAGCAGGTATCCTGTGCCTGAAACTCACATAGTAATGCAGGCATCCACCCACTCCTCTTCCCGTGACTCTCCCAGCCAACTGCTCTCTGCTTCCTGCAGGACTTAGAGGAGGTGCTCAAGAGTGAACTGAGTGGAAACTTCGAGAAGACAGCTTTGGCCCTTCTGGATCGCCCCAATGAGTACGCCGCACGGCAGCTGCAGAAAGCTATGAAGGGTCTAGGCACCGATGAGGGCATGCTCATAGAGATCCTATGCACTAGAAGCAACAAGGTTAGTCTAGCTTGAGCCCTTGGTCCCAGCTCCCGGAGGACAGGTTGTTCATTCACCACACATGGCTGAGCCCTGCTGGAGGAAGCTAATCCCCTACATGGTATCCATGAGTGGACAAGATTCGGGGCAGAAACATACCTGCTAAGCTTATGCAGGAAGAGCAGCCCTTCCAAGTCCTCCAGAGGTCAATCTCTACGTTGCTGCCCATGGTTTGAAAGAAGAGCTATGTCAGTCCAGGTTTTGTTTCTGTGTGCTTTTCAGACAGAAGACAGAATTCTATTGTATGTGCTCTCAGTCTGACTTCATAGGCCCTCTGCTGTGAATATCAATAAGTAGCCAAGTATATTTGTGTCACTGCCTTGTCCATGGCTGTTACCTACCATAGAGAAGAATGTTTCGATAATGGCCAAGGTGTGTGGAACCAAGGATTCCAGTAAACAGTCTCTGTGGGAGGCTAGCATGTCCCTGGGCAATTCTGTAACAGTAGAGTTTTGTTGCTTTATTGGGGGGGGGGGTGGTGTTGGGACTTGGAGGTTTCAATGTTGCTATTTGGCTTAGTCTCTTCTTTTTTCCCCTTTTCTTACACTTTTTCCTTTTTCTGTTTTCTTTTCTTTTCTTTTTTTGAGACAGAGGCTCATGTAACCAAGACTGGCTTCAAATTCATTGTGTAGCAGAGGGTGACCTTGAACTCCTAATCCTCCTGCTTCTATCCCTTGAGTGTTTCGATTACAAGCATGCACCACCAAACCCAGTTTTTTGTGGTATTGAATATCAAACAGAGGGCATCTCAAACGTTAGGCAAGCACTCTACCATCTGAGCCCTGATCCTGTGGCCTTTATGAGCAGCTGTCCCCATGGTTCCCTTGAGAATGCACCGCCCTTTTGGAAATTGCTATGGAGGGGGCACAGCCAATTTGTCTTTGGTTCCCCAAGCCAAGAGAGTTGAGAGTAAAGTCTGCAAATCATTTCTAGAGATCCCCACCCTTTTCCACAACCACTAGAGTGGGGAGGCATGGCCAAAACAATGCCAGAAAAGCCCAACATTCTGAGGCTCCCAGGAGGGGACAGTGGCAGTGGGTAAAGATAGCAAGGAAAATTGGAAGCAGGGCTGTGCCCGCATGCTTCAGTGTAAGGTTGTGACTCCTGAAGCTGGCCACCTCCTTCCTCTGCTCAACTGAAGCTTAGTTCAGTCAAGTCCCCACAGCACCACTAGGAACCAAGCCATGACAGCACTCTCCAGTCCTTTGAATCTCCGGGGTTAATAAGACCTCCCCATTTCTTTTTCCTTTTTCAGTGCTGGGTGTAGCATGTAGTTTTATCTACCACACTTTATGATCCTGGGTGGGCCATGCTTCCAGCCACCCACTCAGGAGATCTTTGGATCCTTGGATGAAACACACACACACACACACACACACACACACACACACACACACACACTAGCTTATCTTTAACATGCCTTACTGGCTCAGTGGCTGGGCACTTCTAAACCTCCGGCAGCTAGAATGCCCTTCCCTCCCTCTGGTACTCCTGGCTAAACACCTTCCAAATCTACCTTTAACTTTGCTGCCAGGATATATTCTGTGATGCCCATTGATTTTTGCTGCCCAAGATGCATCCAGGTTGCCCTTCTGTGGGCCATTTTCCCTTTCTCCCTACATTTTGATGATCTCCCCTTCAGCTCTGAGTCTGTTTCATCTCTCTCCCCCAAGTATGGAGATCTCCTTCCATTCATCTCTGTGTTCTGCCCTGTACCTAGCCATTGGCTGCTGGCATTTTTATTGATAGATCAAAAGCCAATTGGGAACAAGGACCTTCAGCAGATTCCCGACTAAATTGAAGCATCAGAACTACTCCCCAACAGCTGGGAATTGAACTCAGAGCCTACATCTACCAGGCAAATGCCCTACCAATGAGCTTAATGCCCAGCCTCTAACCCTTCCATGTCAAGGAGACAGGATAGGAGCTCAGAAGAGGAGTAGCACAAACCCCATCTGATGTCACTTCATATTCTTCATGCATGCCCACCCTTCCCAGAGAGGCAATGGAGGATCCAATGTCAAGAGCAAGCAGTACCTGCTTTTATTGCTTTCCTTATTGTTTTCTTAATCTTAGCAGGGTTCCTTTAAGATCCAAGCCACCAGCAAAGCTTTTCTTTCAAACAAATAGACTTAGTGGTTTAAAAAGGAAAACACACACAGAGTGAAGGTGGGGGGGCCAGATTCAGACAGATCCCAAGGGTAGGTGGAGAAAACGAAGTGGGGAGAGCTGCAAAAACAAAAGTGGTGAGCAGCATCTACCACCTGGTCTGCCTTCCCTCCCCCATCACAGCCCACACCTGCCCACTTGGTGCCCTCCCTGCACCGGGTCCTCTCTTTCTTTCTGTTTAACTCACTTAAGAGCAGGGAAATGCCAGTTCTTGATCACTGCTGGCTCAAGCGAAAGTTGAGACCGCTCAGAGGTGGGTGGGCAACTTGACACAGAGGATGTAAAAACAATTCCTGCCAGGACACATTCTAGAGGGAGACTTGCCCTGCTGACCTAGCGAGTTGTTTAAAGCACAGGCAAACTGGAAACCACCTAAGCAGCCACTCAGAGGAGGCTAGATCAACCAACTGTGGCT
>JADRCD010212105.1:14524-32503 GCA_019843815.1 Montemys delectorum | reverse complement strand
GGTAGATGGGAGGGAGGGTTTGTAGGGAAGAAAGAGAACAGAGAAGTGTTGTTACTATATTGTGATATCAAACATAAAAAATACCTTTTGGAAGACTTATAATCAGTGGGCTCTGTGCACACCTGTGCCCTGACTCCCTAGTGCACACCAGGCATGAGTCTGTTCTGTTCTGTGATGACTTTCTCTAACCCTGGCTTGATCACACTGACACTCTCTATAGCATAGTGTATCTACCCTGTGAACTGACCAGCATCATTCTACTTAGTTCTAATCACTTTTTTTTTCAAGACAGGGTTTCTCTGTATAGCCTTGGCTGTCCTGGAACTCACATTGTAGACTAGGCTGACCTCGAACTCAGAAATCTGCCTGTCTCTGCCTCCGAAGTGCTGGGATTAAAGGCATGCACCACCACTGCCCAGCACTAATCACTTCTTAACTTTAAGTGTACACATACACTATGCTCATGTGCATCTGACCAGGGGCAAGCACACTCATTTACAAACTCTCATACATGCCATGTCTTCTCTCTATGGAAGCAGGCTTTATATTTCTAGAAGTAGGTCTGAGATCAGAGCTTGGATGGAAGGTCCACTAGAAACTTACAGCTCATGTGGAGCTCAGGACAAAGGTAAAGGTGGAAACCTGCTTGCTATGTTTCACCTCTTCCCTCCTCTCTTAAACCTTCACATTTTCCACAGAGTGGCTCTCCTTAGGCCTCCATCCTCACATACTCTCTTGCACATGACCCTCTGCAGTGGATTATTCTGAGGACGCCAGGGTTTGCTTGTGAGAAGAAAGGGTGTTGCTTCCATATCACTTCAGTGAAAACCATGGGGAGGATAAATGGGTTTGTAGTCAGGCCCCTCTGCAGTACTCTTATCAGTATTTGAGAGAATAGAGTTGGAGATGGGGATGAGGATAGAGGTTGGGATGGATGGAGGTAGAGATGGAGGTAGATGGGGATGGGATGAGGATAGTGATGGAGAAGATGAGTCAGGATGAGTATAAGGATGGGGATTGGGATGCAGATGAGGATGCAGTAGGGATGGAGATGAATGGAGATGGGGTGCAGATAGGGATGAGTATAAGAATAGGAATGGGGAAGAGAGTTGAGATAAGGATAGGGATTGGGATGATAATGGAGATGAGGATGGAGTAGAGCTGGAGATGGATGGGGTAAGAATGGATGGAGATAGAGATGAAGATGGATGGGGATGGGGTAGGATAGCGATGGGGTGAATACAGGGATGGAGAAGAGGATGGAAGTATTGTTGAGGTTGGGGAAAAGGAAGAAGATGTAGAAAAGGAAGCAGTAGAAAAAAAATAGGCAGCAATGACATGCATCTTGAGTTTTACTTTCACTTAGATTTTCCAAGGGAGAAGATCTAGTGCCTCAGTGAACAGAGCTTGCCAGAAGTTCCATGTTCATAAAGAAAAGAGATGAGTGGAATCTGAGTTGGCATCACCAACCTCCTACTCAGGGGACCAGCTGCAGGCTGAGATGTGCTACATAGAGAGGGTCAGGTAGCACAGTGACTGATGGGGCTGCATTGTTCTGTGTGCAGAGGTGAATTTAGGACAGTAGCATCACTTTCCCTCTGTTTTCTCCCTCGAGTCCCTCTGAATCTTCTTTCACAAACACCCCTCTTATGCCTTCCACTATCAAGCTGATAGCACTGATTGTTTATTTGTGCAAACAAAAGTATACATTATGCCAAACATTTCTATAAAGTGAAAGTCATAACCTATTCAAAAAAATTAGCACAGTAAGTTAAATCATAACTCCAGAAAAATCCAAACAAGTTGAATTCATAAGTTATTTCCAGTAAAATCAGAATTATTGCCTAATACTTCCTAAGCACTTTAGGGAGAAAAAAGAGACAATTTCAGGGCTGTTTCGAGCCAATAGACTTATTGGACTTAGAGACCAAAGGACTTTTAATGTTGAATCAGATAGAAAATAAAAGGAAGAAGTCATTTTTCTCCTCTTCATATTGGAAAAATTTCAAGATAATGAATTATTTAAAAAATATGCATTCCCCACAAAGAACTGTGGAAGAAGGCCAAGGCAGGACCTGCCAACTCATGAAATTAGTGTGTGGACCTGTGCGATTTATGGCAGAAGAAATGGGGGAAGAAAGGCAAGTGAGTGCTAAGAAGATGGCTTCATGTAACTTTGGGATTTACAATCTGAGGCTCTTCCATCAGGATATCTAAATATGGCGTGACCCGACTTCCCCAACTTCCCAAGAAGAAAGAGCCAAGACAATGGGGTTACACAAAAGTATCTTATTGACAGAGCAAACCATTGCCTAACAAAAGCTGTCAATGCTCTGCAGACCTCCTCCAAATTTACCACCAACAGGATGTTCTAGACCACCGTGGTGGCAAACATGTGTTCTCAGTCCTAATGTAACTGTACTTTTTGAAAAGATAGTTGTCACCTGCTGGAGTCTTGGGACTCAAACATTCTACCATTAGGGAGATGAGGCTGATTTTTGGTTAATGGGAACAATTTAACATTAAACACAAATGTGCAGGGGTATCTATGGTGTTCAGATGTAGAGTCTTGCTGGAATGTACACAGAAGTGGGAGAGCTGGAACACATGGTACCCCTGCCTCCTGTTTTTAGAGCACCTCACTCTGGTTTCCATGGACACTGCTTTCATTTATATTCTCTGACAACATGATTGAAACTATAGGTCCATTGTCTTAATTTGGGGTTTCCATTCCTGTGAATAGAAGCCATGACCACAGCAACTTTTTTTTTGGGGGGGAAGGATTAAATGCATGCGCCACCACTGCCAGGCACACAGCAACTCTTAAAAAGAAAAACATTTAATTGGGGCTGGCTTATAGTGCAGAAGTTTAGTTCACTAATGTCATGGCAGGAAGCATAATGGCATGCAGGCAGTCGTGGTGCTAGAGAGGTAACTGAGAGTCCGACATCTGTATCAGTAGACAGCAGGAAGAGAGAATGAGGTATTGGGCCTGGCTTGAGCTTCTGAAACTTCTTTTTTGTTTTCAATTTCTTTATTAGATATTTTATTTACATTTCAAATGATATCTCCTCTCCTGGTTACCCCTCCGAAAAAATATCAAAAGCAAAAATGAAAACAAAAACAACTAATCCTATTTCCTCCCCACTCCCCCTGCTCTCCATCCCACCCTCTCCTGCTTCCTGGCTCTCGCATGCCCCTACACGGGGACATAGAGTCTTCACAGGACCAAGGGCCTCTCCTCCCATTGATGACTGACAAGGCCATCCTCTGCTATACACATGCAGCTGGAGCCACGAGTCCTGCTATGTGTGCTCTTTGGTTGATGGTTTAGTCCCTGGGAGCTCTGAGAGTACTAGTTAGTTCATATTGTTGTTTGTCCTAAGGGGCTGCAAAACCTTCAGCTCCTTGGGTCCTTTCTCTAGCTCCTTCATTGGAGACCCTGTACTCAGTCTAATGGAAGGTTGTGAGTCTCTACTTCTGTACTAGTCGGGCACTGTCAGAGCCTCTCAGGAGACAGCTATATCAGGCTCCTGCCAGCCAGCACTTCCTGGCATCCACAATAGTGTCTGGGTTTGACACCCACCAACAGTGACACACTTTCTCCACCAAGGCCACACCTACTTCAACAAGGCCACACTCCCTCCAATAATGCCACACCCACTTTAACAAAACCACAAATCTTAATCCTTTCATATAATCCAACCCCCAGCCACATCACCCCCACCCTCCTTATCCCACCTACTGGAACCATTTTCATTCAAATCAGAATATCCATTTAGAAGCAGAACTCTAAGTACACTCTGGCAGTGCTCCCTTAAAAGACTGCCCTTTGTCAAACACTAGGTTGTGGGAATTAGAAGATGAGAGCACAGATTATAAAAGACAAGTCCTAAACACTAAATGCTGGAATTCTTGTGGAACATGAGGGGATATAGAACACATTTTTTCATGAGATGTGTAGCTGTGAGCCCTGCTTTTTCAGGGGAATCTCTCTGTTCCAGGAACTAAGGCTTCTGGGAACTGAGGTGCTATGCAAGGGTTCTTTTCAACAAAATTTGGAATAACACTTGGAGGCCTGGCCAGAGTAAAGCAGACCACTAGTTTTAATTAACACCCTCCTCCACTATTCAGGCTTGGGATTGGTTGCAGCTATAACACCCTCTTTCACCATGAAGGCTTGGGATTGGTTGCAGCTGTAACACCCTCCTCCACTATGCTGGCTTGGGGTTGGTTGCAGCTATAACACTTCTTCACAGTGCAGTTTTGAGCAGGGCATTGTCTACAGGCCCTACTTGAAGCATTAGACCATATTCCATGGCCACTGAGACTTATAAATACCTCTCCCTCTCCCTCTCCCTCATTGGAGGCTGGTGCTCCATAGTCCGTCCATGTAGAAGATTAGCCACACTTGACACTATCCACCTACCACTTTCAGCAAGATAGCTCTGGAGCCATCACCACTTTAAAAACTCTGGGGTGTCTCTCAGTGAGAAGCAAGCTGGAGGGAATACATTGCTTCTCAGTGTCACCGTGGGCCAAATGAAGAGGGATCTGGGTGTGAGTTTATAACATTTATATTTGTTGCTTTATTGGAAACATGTGTAGGCAAAGTACACAATGGGACTGTGTACAGCAGAAACCAAAGCCAAAAGATGACAGCTTTTATGACCCTGACACTTGTTCCTACGACAGGACAGTAATTAGTGTTTGGTGTGGGCCAGGCACTCTGTGTCGCTTTCAATATTGTTCTGTTACTCAACAGCTTAAAGTGAGAACTTAGCATGAAGTCACCATCTCATGCTGAAGACCCAGGAGACCCTGTGATGCTGGATATCAGTTATCTTTGCCATCTCTTTATGTTGAAAATGATGTTTGTGTGACTTCCTACGTCAGGAGCACTGGGTGCATCTGGCTCCCTGTCATCATTCCCGCACTTCAGCTAGCCTGACCACTGGTTGCCACGGGTTCAGGCTATCCTCTACACCAGCATGTCAACAGTCACCACAGTGAGTAACTGGGGGGTTGCATCACCTTGAGTTTGTTGCTGCGTGGCAGTCTCCTTGAAACGGCTATACACAAAATAGCAGTCTTCTCTCAGGCATCAGGCTTGTGCCTTGTGTTTAATGTGGAGAAAGCTTCTGGTGATTTTTGTATTCAGATCCTAGAGAGAAGAGCCAGATGGTCTTAGATGAGGGAATTTCTCTTTTGTCATGCACTCCCACCCACCAATGCTGACATGAATTGACACACTCCTCTCCTCCTGCATTCAGGTTCTTTGAGATAGCTCATTGCTTGTTGGAGCCTCAAGAGCAAGCTGTCTATGTGATGCCTGCTCCTTTTTCTTCCTTAATGAAACCTTGGTATACTCTAGTCCACAAGTGATCACAAACCTGTGTACTGTCTGTACTGGCCAAATCCCTGAATCCCCACATATACCTCACTCATTATTTGCTATGTCTTTATAGCAAATCAAGGCAGGAGAGTTCAATAAGCAGAATTAATCAACATCTGTGCCTCTCTTAGAGTCCTATCCGTTTTCTTGACTAAGTAAACAAGCAGAAAATGCTAAGTGCAAGCAGGCTATGGTGAGGTCACTAACTGCACTTTCAGTCCCAGAAGTATGGGGAAGCACACAGTGAACTGCCATCAGGGGCTAGCTCTGCTTAGTGCAGCTATAGAGTGAGACCACTATGTGTTGTAAGTGTGGTGGATGTGGTGTGGTTCTTACAAGTTCTCAACTATCATTCCTCCTCCTCCTCCTCCTCCTCCTCCTCCTCCTCCTTCTTCTTCTTCTTCTTCTTGCTATTTAGCCCAGGTTAGCTTCAAATTTATCATTCTTCTGCCTGGAACCACTGAAGAGGCTATGGCATGTGTAACCACACCCAACCCAATTTAAAACTTATTAACATTAAATCATTTTATTAATCCTTTATTTTAATTCTTCAGTCTAAAAGAGTAATATTTATTTTTTTAATTCTATATCAAAATGCAGTTAACAAGTTGAACACCCCTTTTTATAACAAAAACCTGGCTTTGTTATAAAAATCTAGATACTTGTTGTATATATATATATATACAACACATATATATATATATATGTGTGTGTGTGTGTGTGTGTGTGTGTGTGAAATTACGTCATTCATATAAAAGGATTTTAGTATTTGCTGGACTTTTCTGTGTGAGCTGTGTGGTAAATCAAGAGGGGTTCTTTTAGAAAGGACATATCAAATGTTACATTTAGAATGGTAAGGATAGCTCAGCTAGACTTTAGAAGTTCCGTAGGCCACCATCCCACATTTTATCTGTAGGCTTCTAACATTACTCTGAATTTTCAGCAGCTCAAAATGTTCAGAGTCTTCCTTACAGATTTTCCAGTGAAACCAACCTTCACTAACATATGTACACACATGAAACAAAGTTCCACGGGGAAAGAGAGCAGTTGTCAAATGTGCCATACTCACAGGGAGGTTTGAGGTGGGCATGAGATACATACAGAAGGCATAAATAGGGTTAATTCCTCCAAGATTTTATATTCTGTGGTTTCAGGAACATCACTGCAGAATCAGCCCCACTTGAACCATTCTCTAAGAAATTGGAAACGAGGTTTGAGACAGCATGCCAATCAATGCACTGGAGAGCTGTCACCAAACCCAGGAAATTGGCTGTTTTATCACTGACTGGGAGGTAGTGCACTAACATCTTTATTGTACCAGATATTTACATTTTCTTAGTAATTTTCTCCTGAAATCTTAGAGGTCAGATATTCTTTATTTTCATAGAATCTTACTTTATAAAATCCTGACTTTACCCAGGTGAACACTAAAATGTTAAAGGACACATTTACTAATCCAGGAAGAGCACTGAATGTCTGAGTTTGAAGGTATTATATCATGGTAACCTGACACTTTAATTAAAACTCTTGTGGAATAGAATATGGATCACTAGTGAAAGTAAAATTTTCTTCCAAGTCATATTATGAGAACATTGTATTCTGGGAAAGAACACACAGAAAATTATATATGTGTGTAAGTATGTATGTATGTGTGTGTATCTGTGTATGTATGTGTGTGTTTGTGTGCGTATGTGTGTATGTGTGTGTGTATGTGTAAATATGTGTGTGTGTGTGTGTGTGTGTGTGTGTATGTGTGTGTGTGTTTATATGGATACCTTCTACTTGCTGCCAAGAAAGAGTTATTTAATTTCAAGTTAAGTGTCCATGAAGGGCAGATCACCACAGTGAAAGTATCATTTCATAATTATGAGCAGACACTTCATTAAGTGAACACATAATCATAAGCAAATCATAAGCATGTATGAACACAATAGGACCTTAGAATATACAAAGTCAAACCAAATAAAACAGAAGGAATTAATTGTTTATAGTCTTATAGTTAGAGATCAAACTACCTTTTTCAACAACTGAGAAAATTTACACACACGAAATGCAAACGGGCATGGATTAGATAAAATAATCTAATGCCTTGAACTAATACCTACAGAATAAACGACAAACACAGTGCATGAGCTTTTTGAGTAATCACAAAAAGCAACAACAGCAATAAATCTACACCAAGAATAACTTCATTCTGGGACATTATATAAGTTCTAAAGCATTACAATATTCAGATTGAGATGTTTTCTGATCACATTGCAATTAAAATATAACAAATATCACTATACTTAGTAAATAAATAAAACAACTTCAAATAAACCATTAGAGTAATAGTAGAAAGTGCTCTAACTAGAATGAACTACAAATAAAATTTATTGTTCTGTGTGTGCTTGTGCAATTCATATCATAAATGAAGACTCAAGTCAACAGAAATCAAATACACAAAACTTCTGTTTTCAGAACAAAATTAATATTTTCAAAACACAGTTTTTTAACAAAATAAATTTTCCTAATTTTATTAACAAAATTAATAAATTTCAGAACAAAAATAATAGAGCAGGAAAAAGAATAAAAATCTTTATTAATAAAGAAAAGAGTGTTGACATGCCTCTAACCAGACTAGTCAGGAGAAGAGGGAGAAATACAAATGACTATCAGTCTAAGATGGTGTCGTTTCTTCAGATTATGCAGTTATAGTACAAGGTATGTCCAAAGGATTAGATGACCTTTCTCCAAAAACTAAACTTGAATAATAAATTGAAGCATTTGAAATCACTAATTATCAGGGTAATTCAAATCATAGTCATAAAGAAGTGTTACTCCCTCCTCATTAAAATGTTTAGTGTAAAAATAGAGCAACAAATCTTGTAGTAATCTGAAGAAATAATTCAGGTGCATTGCTCATGGTAAATTAGAGGATCATTTGCTATAGAGAACAGTAAAGTGCTTCTTTAAGAAATTAAAAATGGAATCATAACAGGTACCCAGTGACTCCCCTGAGCACACATGCAAAGAGATGAAGCCAAGTTATCGAACATGCTTGCATGTGGATGCTCACATCAGTGTTATATAACACAGATAAGGAATAGAAAAAACTCATCTCTGCAGGTGAATGAACACTTATGCAAATGAAGTATATTCACAAAGTAGAATTTGGAATTTCTGACTGATGTTAGAGTCTGTTAAGGCTTGGGGGTTTATGCTGAGTGGACTAACCTAGTCATAAAAGGATAATTGCCTTCCCCCTTTTCTCTTTTTAAATACAGTATTTTCTGTTTATTCTTTGAACATTTCATATGTATGTGTGTATATGTATGTATATATGTATGCATGCATATGTGTGTATGTATGTATATATGTACACATATATGTATATATGTATGTATGCATGTATATATGCATGCATGCATATAGGTGTGTGTGTATGTATACATGTGTGTAAGTATTTATTATGTATGCATGCATACATGGATGGATGGATGGATGGATGGATGGATGGATGGATGGATGGATGGATTTTGATCATCTCCACCCCTTCATTTCAACTCTTTTTGATCTCCCTCCACCATATCTTGCTTCTGATATTGTAACAGGCCTTTAGCATGTTTCCATGATAAAAGTACCGTTCAGGCCTCGGGACCCAGAATGTGGGCAATATCACCTGCCAGGATAAGAACAAAGTTCTAATCCATAGATGTCCATAGTTCTAGAAAAGTCACTAGATGTACTAATCTTGCTTTTTGTCTTCTGTAGTTCTGCTTCTAGCTAACTGTCCTTGCCAAATGGGGTCTTTAAATCCAGGATACAGTTTTTGTGCCCAAAAGCCCACCCAGAGAAAGGCTCAGGGACTGCACTTGGGTCCTGCACACCCAGCATAGTTTCCAGCTGTTTTATAGACTTTCCATTGGGTTAAATATGTGTCTGAGTAGTCTTATCTGGTAAATACCTCACAAAAATTTAATTTCATGTCTTCCTTGAAAAAAAAATCCATTGAGTCCAATTCATACCATTGTTTCCATGGATATGAAGTTGCCCATTGGAGCATGTCAATCTATCAAGTGCCACAACACCAAAGAACTAACAACTGCCATTTAATGAGTCACAGGAGTCATTTAGAAAATTCACATATATAGATAGAGGCAGGAAGGAGAACAAGAGGTTCCAGAATCAGAGGAAAAGAGACAGGAGGATGCTTCAGTGCACATGAAGCCAAATACAAAGAAAGGTTCAGGATATTGATTGCACAGCAATGTAAATGCACATAACACAGTTGAATATGCTTTAGCATCCTATTAAACATTCTATTAATGCAATTGTGTATCAGAAAGCTAAAATTTTACAAAGACAGGAAGAAAATATTATGAACAGTTTTATGGTAGCAAATATTATAAAAAATTTCAGATGGCCAGTCCTCCAGAAGAGAAATTTCTAAAGCCAATTGAGGGAAACAGCTGAGAAATAGAAGCCTCCTGTCTGTGAGTAGTGAAGTTTGTAGTAATACAGTTTCCCTTCCAAGAAAACCCAAGGCACAGAACCAGAGATTAATCAAACCAACACTAAAGGAGAAAATGAGTTGATTCGACAGAAACTGATGAGAGGCCAACACTATGCTAATTTTAAAAAGAAGAAGATGGTAGTGGTGGTGATGGAGGAGAAAGAGGGTGAACAGGAGGAGGGGAGGAGGAAGAAGAGGAGAAGGGGAAAGATGGCAGTAAGAAAGAAAGAAAGAAAGAAAGAAAGAAAGAAAGAAAGAAAGAGAGAGAGAGAGAGAGAGAAAGAGAGAGAAAGAAAGAGAAAGGAAGAAGAAGAGGAGGAAGAGGAGGAGGAGGAAGAGGAAAGGAAGGAAGGAAGGAGGGAAGGAAGGAAGGAAGGAAGGAAGGAAGAAAGAAAGAAAGAAAGAAAGAAAGAAAGAAAGAAAGAAAGAAAGAAAGAAAGAGGAGAGGAAAGGAAAGGAAAGAGAGAGAAAGAAAGAATGAAGGAAGGAAGGAGTAAAGGGAAAGAAGGAATGAAGAAAGAGGGAAGGAGGAAAAGAAGGTGCAGAAGAGGAGGTGGTAAGGAGAGTCTAGTCTTATGCAGATGTCCTCAGCTGATGCTAGCTAATGAGTACAGTGGTCCTATTATGTCTGGAGACCCTGTTTCTCTCTAGTCCTCTGAGACCTCCAACTCATAGTATGTTTCCACTCTTTTTTCTACAAGGGGTCCTGAGATCTAAGAACTGTGCCATATGTTTTATTTCTGACTCAGCACTACACAGACACTTGCTATGCACCTTGAGCAGTTATGACTTTCTATAATAACCACTGTCCACTGCACAAAGAAACTTCCCCAACAATGTCTCAGAGCTGCACTAATAACCTGTGGGTACAGAGATATGAATGTAGAGCATGTTTTTGATTCTGTATCCATTTAGTAGAACTCTAGGAGTGAGCTCACCTTGGGGCATGTGAGCTACACAGTCATGAACTCATGACAGTAAGAAGCATGAGTTTTTGCTTGTGAAATGGGCCTTAAATCAAACCAGAAAACAGTGGATTACCCCATAACATTCATGTTGTTCTTGTACCCATGGGCATTTCTTGACAGTTATGTTACTTTTTTAGTTCACACAAGGTTCACAGCTAGGTGTAGGAGTAGGGGTGACAGGCAGATTCCAGGCACAGCTGACTGCAAAACAAGATGGCACAATCACTTTAGAAATAGCATCCTTTCCAAAAAGCTGAATGCATGTCTCTCTAAGGATCGAGCCATTTTATAAACAACGATCTATTTACCCAATAGAAAGGATAAAGGGTGTCCACATGGACCTTGTACACATAAATGCATAGTTGTTTTGTCATAGCTGAAAGTGGGGACAAACCAAATTACTCTTGATGGGTCAATATAAGCCCATCTTCTGTGAAGTCCTACTCAGCAGTGAGGGAGGATGATGAGGATTCATGCAACAACCTTGATGGATCTCAAGAGGAAGAACCAGCATAAAAGCTAAAACACAGGGGGGTTGGTAACATTTCATTTCAAGTACTTTAGACAGACAGACAGAGAGAGAGAGAGAGAGAGAGAGAGAGAGAGAGAGAGAGAGAGAGAGAGATGTTTTGCAGCAGAAATTTTACCAGTTTCCTGGGGTGTAGGAGAGATTGGAAGAAAGAAAGAGCACTTAGTAGAAGTCTCTAGGAGTGGAAAGGCACACAAGAAATCTATTAGCATATGTTTTGCATTTCTGTATGTTATTTGCATATGTAATCCCAAATTACTCTTAGAAGTGTCTTAGAAGTCTTTGTGCTGTTTATATTTATTGTTGTTTACCTCTTCTTTAACAAGTTGAGTCCAGTTGGTGATTCTCATACATGAATGGGTGTAGGATCATCTACTGTGGCGTGGGCAACCTAGCAATGTGCATGCACTCCAAAGAAAAATGACTCTTCCCTCCCTTACCAAATATCAATAGCTCTGTATGTACAGATGGAGCCTCAGAAGCTCCCCCTCCTTCCATGGTCTTGTGCAGGAAAGCAGAGATTCTGTGGGGTCATCTGTGCAAGAGATACTCCATGTCTAAAGTGCAGCATCTCACTGCTCTTTCCCTGCTCTCAGGGTATTATATACTTTCCACCCTGTCTCCCATGATGTTTCCCGAACATGTGTGCCCCGTGTGCTGAGCACTCAGAGTTGATTATCCCCAGGACTCTGGATAGTTCTGAGTCTCTGCATTAGCCTGTGCCCCCTACAGTAATAAGATTTTCTAGTCAAGGTTAGGAACCACACAAATCGACTGGTGTAAATGTGTATACTTAAAAAGTGGTTCATTAATGTGGCCAATTAGAAAAACAGTATGAAAATGTTCTCTTTTGTCCTGTAACCCTCCCTGACTATGGGGTTTTACCGTGTGTATAGTACAGGCATGGAACTTGGTAACAACCTTAATCCTCAAGGTTTGGACAAAATGCTGATAATCTTGATAAGGAAATATATCATGTTATCAGCATGGGAGGGATCATGCCCCACCCTTGGTGGAAGCTTCATGTAGGAGTAACACACTAACTTCAAGCAATGACTTAAGGTACCTCAAAAGATGGTGGATTTTGAGTAAACATTTGTACCCCAGAACTGAATGTAAGATCCCTCAGGACCCACAAATACCCCTGAGGAGAAACCCTTTCCCCTCTGCTTTGGAAAAGCAATGAAAATTTCTGAAGTTGTTGAAGTCAATGAGAAGATGAGTCCATCTCTTAGGGACAAATGATTCTTCAACTGTAAAAACTGGCTTGTGGGGTCAAAGCACATGAGAACTTCCTCTGAGGATACACAGGGTGTGGAGAGCATCATTGTAGCCATTTACATCGTGATAAAAAATGAACATAATTCCTCAAAACGGTGAATAATGGGTCATACATGCAGCTCTGGAGCTGTGTGAGCATCTGTAGCTGCTCTCAATGTGGTCCAGTGTCAGGGTCCATCAGCCTCATGGACAGATCTCAGTTTCTGGCCAGCTGGGATGGCCAGAGAATTCCCCAGGGAGCAATATCTCTCCAAGATCGTCCTTCTTCTATCTGCCCGACGTATTGAAAACTGCTGGAGGAGGAGGACATTAAGACAAATTGACCATGTTATCCGTGATTCCTTCTGATAGCGCATCGCCAGGATCTCCGAGAATCTTCCAAGTTATTAGATGAACTGATACACATGTCACCAGCAAGATTAGCTGGGTTTAATGATGGGTGCTGAACTTATATTTGTACTCTCTTCTTAAAAACTAAAACAAATGATTAAAACCAGAGTGACTTTGATGTTTTAGTGTCAGCAATTCGATGGCTGTTGTGTGTGGTTCGGAAGGGGAGGGGAAGCTCACTCTCTCTTGCACACTTGCTTTACTCTCACATAAATGGACACGGCTTCATTGGTGCCAGAGCCCAGCACTCACTCTGGACAAACAATCCCCTCAATACCAATGGTAAGATCTGGTTTGTAATTAAGCATGTTTTTATGTGACCAAACAGACAGAGGAACAAAAATAACAGAGAGAAAAGACTAAACATTTTTTTAACATATTTCACACACATGCACACATCACACACACACACACACACACACACACACACACACACATACACACATTATTGTAGACAAGAGAACTATTCTCTGCCATGTGGTTTAATGATTGTTCCCCAGACTGAAATATATATGCTGCGATCGCTATACCACCCAGCACACAAACACTAGAATTGTCTTCATTGATGGCTAGAATGGATGGCAAGAATGGAAGCCTTGTGCTGTCCTTAAGAAAACTCTGGGGGGCTGGAGAAATGGCTCCATGGTTAAGAGCACTGACTGCTCTTCCAGAGGTCATGAGTTCAAATTCCAGCAACCACATAGTGACTCACAACCATCTGTAATGAGATCTGATGCTCTCTTCTGGTGTGTTTGAAGACAGCTACAGTGTACTTATATGTAATAAATAAATAAATCTTTAAAAAAAAAGAAAAGAAAACTCTGGCTCTTTAATTATCGCACCACCTATGGCTGATACTATACAAAGCATCAGAAGATCATTCCATCTGTCCAGCCTGATGGTGACCATTCTGCCTGCATTTCCAAGTGTGGGGCACTGGTAGCATTTTAAACAATACTGAGGCAGTAGGTCTCTCCTCTCAGAGAAATGGCACTGCTGTGGAGACAAGCTGTGGAGACAAGCAGTTACACAATGCACAATTACAATAGAAATGTATATGTGGCATGGCAAGGATGCTTGGCAAAGGATCTTAAATGACAAGGTTGTGTGGAACAATGAGGTACAATACCCTTGCCTAGGGTGTCATTGGGAACAGCTGGGTGGAGTCCTCCTTACTGTATAGCACTTGATGCTTCCCCAGTCTGCTGCTTCTCGGGTTAAACAATCACAATGCAAGTAATAAAATCTATCAGAGGATATGCTTTGAGCACCAAGCTGAAGGCAGCATCCTGCACTTTACTAATTTTGTTAGCATAGGAGATATTATCCTGCAGACTCAGAAAGCCTGCTATCCAGCAGATAGGTACCTGAGACAGGAATGAGGTTTCCCATCACTTGTTGGGGCTTCCAGTTCTTCCTACTTCTGCAATGAAATAGTATAAGGCATGTTATTTGAGAGCCCTACTAAGTTCCTGCCTCCCTGATGCATGGCCAAGTGATATGTGGAATGCAGCTGAGCATTCCATGAAGCCAGGACCTTACAGGCAGGCATGGCAGAACTTGCTTTAGGGAAAGAGTACAGTGCTGAGTGTCGGGTCCTCCCATGTACAGGAACTGGCTATGTGTCTGAAGAGGGTTGGGGACCAATGAAGCAGGAACATCTGGGAAACATCAAATGCAATCAAGGGCCAGCCTGGCAATAAAAGAAGAGGGAAGAGGGCGAGCCTCTCTGACCATCCAGAGCAAGCAGTTTCCACTTCCCTGCCAGGAACAGAAATGTGTTCTGATCTCACTTAGCTTCTGTGCCAGGAACAGACAGAACATACCATCTCACACTGCCTCTGGTTCATGCTACCACTGTACCCAGGAGACAGCATTTGTGCAGACCTGTTACAAAATGCATAGCGGCCACCTTGGAACTATAGCAGTAAGAGAAGATACTTCCCAGTCCATCCAGTGTCTCAGGGCCACAGCTGGAAATGTGCAACCTTGCCTCAAAGCCCTTGTCTGTTATTGGCGTCCCAGGACCAACAGAAGTATCTGTGCATGCCTTTGTTTCCATTTATCTGACTACTGATGTCAGTAAATTCTCCCCAAAGAGGCAGAGCCAACAGGACCTCCATGGGTGTATGAAGAGACAGAAGCAGAAACTAAGCTTGATTTTAGAACTTTATCCATTCAGTTGTGGGGATTTGCAAAGGCGTGATCCCTGTTAGGCCAGGAATATGGAGGCTCAGACAAGGTATGATATTGCCTTTCTACATTAGGATATCCTGTAGCACCAGCCCAGCCCAGATGGCAACTTCTTTCAGCAAAGTTGGACCACATAAACCACACCAAATAGGACAACCACTGGGGACCAAGCATTGATATGTCCAAGACTATGGGCTGCATTTCTCTTTAAAATCACCACAGTTACTCAAAACACTGAGTTTTTTGTTTGTTTATTTGTTTGTTTGTTTTTTAAGTAGATTGCATAATGCTCAGGCATGAAGTTGGTAGACAGGAATATTACATTGCAATGCCTGGTATGCATTTCCTAATTGCTGTTCCAGAACATTTGTGGCTAAGGCTGGGGACTAGAGACTGAAAGTCCATGCAACTGACTCTCCAGAGTTAGTTTTGAGAGATTTGCTTCTGGGACAAGGAACAGCAGTGTGAGCTGGAAACACCTGTCACACCAGGAAGAAAGCAAACTCACAAGTCACTTTGAGATATGACTTCACCCTGTTAGAATGTCTGTTATGGAGAGAAATTTAACAGCTCATGCTAGAGAGGAGTCAGGAGTGAAATCATGTACATCCATCATGGAAATCAGTATGGAGGATCCTCAAAAAAAAAAAATAGAAATAGAACCACTATGCAATAAACTATTCTACTGGTCATAGCAAAGGCTTGTGGGCACCGTGGATGTTGCCACCCAGCCCTTTTGGGAACTAGTGCACACATCCCTGGGAAAGGCAATGAGACACTTTAAAAGCCAGTTGCAGCTGCATTTACCCAGTCTTAAAGAGTAAAGGTTTGAAATGATCCTTTCCACAATGTGATTTTAGCATTTTGTCCAAGTAACAGACATATGGGCTCCTTACTTTCCATCACAACTGCTTGAATTTTCTAGGAACTCGTGTCTCAGGCTGGCAGATGGCATTTAAAATAGAATCTAAGCTAAAAATAATTAATTAGCCTGTAGTCCTCCTCTGCTCACTGTGGACTTTGGAGTGCAGATCTTTGAGTTTGTAAGAGTCATGGAATGATCTTTCTTCGTTTTATTTAATTTTTAGCAGCTATTTCCTAGAAGTCTCAATGTTTATGGCCTGTAAATAACTCAACATGCTTGGTTCATTCCCAGCCTCTTGCAGCTGTGTGCATGAGGTACCCCGCTCATCCCCAAGGCCCTTTGGTCACTGGTCCTTCCTAGGATGACCTTGGAATGCCCTTGACATCTGCTAGTGGTGTGTCCTCCACAGAGTTCCTGGCACTACCTCACTGAGGGAGGACTTTGCCTGCAAACATGTATTGTGAGTAAACAGGGAGTCTTGCTCAGTTAGAAGAGATGGAAGAAGGCTTTCCTAATCTGCCTTTGCCAGACTGAGGGACCGAAGGGCATCTATTTATAAAATAAGGCCTGAGTGTTTCTATAACACCAGTCCAAATATGGGCGTTCCCTTGACTTTGGCATCAGGCAGAGATGGGCCAGAATTCAGGCTGCCAAGCACGGCCAGGCAGTCAAGAGTTTAGGGAAGGTGAACAGATGTTGACCTTTAGCACCTTGTGATGATGGTGACTGTAACTCTGTTGATGCTGGAAAGATGAGTCCAGGATGCAGCAGGTGAGACCCTAACTAACATGCTGGCCACAGTCATCCTCAGCAGCAGGTGCAAGGGGGACTTTATCTCAGCTGTTCTTGTATTCTCACAGCTGAGAAACTTCGTTTCCTACAGTGGAGAGGGATGCAGTCAGTCCAGCTTCTGCACTCAATGCTAGATGAGAACCAGTGAACCCAAGGAAATTGCAGAAAACCAGAAGGTCTCCTCCTTATGGTGCATGGCTAGCTCTCTCAGCCCTACCCTTTATGAACACCTCTCATTCCTCAGATCTCAGGTTGATCCCATCCCATGGCAGCCAAGAGTGAAGGTTCCATCTGCTCTGAGTTTGTTGGGTGCTCTGGATCACCTGTGTGTAGCTGCCATCAGGTTAATGAATCCCGAAGTGGCTTAGAGCCCTCTTTGTCAGCACAGCAGCAGTGCCCCATCATCTGAGGAGGACAAGGGTGGAGGAAACAAGTTCCTGCCACAGCAGACCCACCAAGGCCTCCAGCATTCTCCTGTGTGGGGGTCATATATAATGTGCATGGACTATAATCTTGCAGAATCATGTAAATCTTGACTGTCAGACAATTCATTCAGTGACAAAGGATGTGTGTTTAAGGACTTAAAAATAGCACAGAGCTTTACTGGCTCCCTTTGTAAGCTATTTCTGCTTTAACTCCTATTGCCAGCTGTCACTGTCATTAAGATTCTCATTGGTTGGTCTTAATTGAGCCATCAGATGAGATTTCTTGCTCCTATGTTGTTCAAACTCCTGCTGGTTTGTGCTGATGGAATGAGAGAATGGAGCACTTGATTCTGGGCATGTCAAGGACAATAGCAGTTGAGGTTTGTGGCTGACCTGACCTTCCCTGCCAAGGACCTCAGAATGCTGTCCCATGAAGTAGAATGCAATCTCTCCAAATCCTACTTGGAGAGATAAAAAACAAACCAAAGAATATCTAAATCACCTCCCAGGAAAAAATATTCTAGTGTTAAACATGGTAAAAGAATGGAGAAGGTATCTTTGGCAGGAAGGCATCTCATCACTGGCGCTGCATGCCCCAACCTGTCCTGTGACATCAAGGCATGTCATTGCTGCCTCTGGATGCACC
>JADRCD010212105.1:0-14514 GCA_019843815.1 Montemys delectorum | reverse complement strand
AGCCTGTCCTGTGTCATGAAGGCATGTCACCACTGGCTGTGCATGCACCAGCCTGTCCTGTGACATCAAGGCATGTCATTGCTGCCTCTGGATTCACCAGCCTGTCCTGTGTCATGAAGGCATCTCATCACTGGCACTGAATGCCCCGACCTGTCCTGTGTCATGAAGGCATGTCATTGATGTCTCTGGGTGTACCAGCCTGTCCTGTGACATCAAGGCATGTCACCGCTGGCTGTGCATGCACCAGCCTGTCCTGTGACATCAAGGCATGTCACCGCTGGCTGTGCATGCACCAGCCTGCCCTGTGTCATGAAGACACGTCATTTCTGGCCCTGCAAGCACCAGCCTTTGTCCAGATTGCCTTATCCCACTCTCCCACTGAGCTCTATAATACAAAGGCGTTCATGATGTCATGACTGTTGTTAAGGAAACAGCATCACCAAGCCCCAGGTCTAGAGCCTCCGGGGGACAATATCTACTTTTTTATTGTTTTATTTATTTACATTTCAAATGTCACTCTCCTTTTCGGTTCCCCTTCCAAAAGTTCTTCACCCCTCTCTATGAGGTGTAACATAAATGTCACCTCTTTTCTCTGGCACCCAGGAGCATCAGGATACCATTGAAGCTACATCTCTCCCTCCAAAGCACACCTTTAACTCTTTAAGTTACACACTTCTTTCTGTCAATCAACGGGTAGGAGCCCTGGTGTTTGAGGGCTTCAGTATTGCAAAACTTTCCCCAGCTGGGGTTGGGAGAGAAGTCAGGGATGAGGGGATGCCTCCAGCTGGGGCTAAAAATACTGCAGCATTCGTGTGCTGCATCACGCTCTCTGAGTACTGCGCCCAAACTTGTAAAAGGACCAGCAAAAAGTTGCCAGATGTCAGGCAGTGGAGACTCGCAGATGGACCTCTGGAGTGCATTCCCACTGTGTAACTTCCTGTTAAATGAGGCAGTCCGCTTTCTTGAGGGCAGCTCTGCCTGCCTGTCACAGGGCCCTCAGATGTGTTTAATGAATGCCCCATGCAAGCCAGTGACTCTCACATGCTCTGTGAACATATCGAGAATGGAGCTGAGGTTCTGTCCCTTGGTTGATGACTTTCCTGCACATCTATCTGTGACCAAAGGAGCAAATTGCCATTTGCTCCACAGGCTTTCTCAGGATATACAGTGAACACCCTGAAGAGGGAGAGAAGCTGCCTGCTCCTGAGCAGAGGCTCACTGTCAGCATAATATGGAGAGTGTCTTCCTTTAGTCTCAAGACACTTGTGAGATTTATGTAATTAGAATCTTCTTCATGAGCATTATTCCATGCTTACAAATTTTTAATGGTAGAACTTGTCTTATTCTGTGTTTCCCAATCATATGTGAAAGGAAGGAATCTAGAAGAATCCTTGTTGCCTACAGAGAATGTCCATACTCAAAGCCAACACGTTTTCCCAGTATTAATTACCATGGTTCCTATGTGATAGAAACCACACCTGTCAGACTCCTTAGTGGCTTCTAGTATATTTTCTGGTTTGCATATAAAGTACTTATGGAGAAAATACAATTAAAACTTCATAAGAAGATAGAACCAATGTATTTATGATATAAATAGCTTTGAGTTGATAAAAGGCTAAGCTTTGGACTCAAAGAAATTTTATTTAAATATTTAAGAAGCTGGTACAGTAGCCTCATTTTCTACTTTTCAGTATCTAGGCCCAATCAATATTCAATCAATAGATAAACAAATAGTAGGGAAGAGAGAGAGAGAGAGAGAGAGAGAGAGAGAGAGAGAGAGAGAGAGACAGAGACAGAGACAGAGACAGAGAGACAGAGAGACAGAGAGACAGAGACAGAGAGAGAGCAGCTCCTACTGGCTATGCCTTCTTCCCGCCTAGGAGCTCAGGCAGGTTTCCTAAGAGCAAAACCAGACACAGATGCTGCACTGGGGGAGCAAGCAGCAACCCCACCATGTCAGCAAGGGAAGGGTGCTCTTCCATACCCATCTGGGAATGCACCACTGCTTCCATTTCCTTTCCTCCAGTTTCTGCCTAATCATGGCTGCACACAGGGCTGGAGACAGAGAGTGGGGCTCCATAATTTCAGTTTGGATCAGTGGCTGCTGTGGGCATTTGAACAATAATTGATTTCCATATGCAGTATGAACTTAATTTAGGAATTATTTATAGACTCTGTTTTACGGGTATGGTGGCCCTGCCAAGTGCCAGGAGCTGGAGGATAGTGTAGCCGAACTGAAGCAGGGCTGGCTGAGCAGGAGCCTTGCCAGATCTATAACAGTAGTGTTTACTCTCTGAACTGTGTCACTAAAGAAGTAACTGCCCTGATGGCTTATTGAGTTGGCGCACTGTGGCTCTCTTAAAAATTCAGTGTGTGACTTGTAATGTCCCTAAAAGCTATGACATCACACACTTATGTTTCAATATAGGGTTGATAATCTTAACAGTTCCAAGACCAGTATGGCTAGATGTATATATTTGGGAGTCTCTCTCTGTCATTCTCTTTCTCTGTCTCTCTCTCTGTCTCTCTCTTTGTCTCTCTCTCTCTCTCTCTCTCTCTCTCTCTCTCTCTCTCTCTCTTTCTCTCTCTCTCTTTCTCTCTTCCTCTCTGTCTCTCTCTCTGTTTCTCTGTTTCTGTCTCTCTGTCTCTGTCTCTCTGTCTCTCTTTCACACACACACACACACACACACACACACACACACACACACACACACTTATAGAACTAATGAAGCTTCTCTACAACAGTCCCCTTTAACGTTGGGGATTCACCTTGTATAAAGCCAGACACAGTCAGGGTCAGGTCTCAGTGGTATGCTATCTTCTTTTCAGCCAAGTATGAGCTACGCTAGGTCCTGGCTGGTTCTGTATGCCTGTCTGAAACAGGTTCAGCAATTACTGTCAAAGCATCTGATGACACCCTACTCTCCTCTCCTCTCCTTTTCTCTCCCCTTCTCCCTTTTCTCCTCTCCCCTCTCTCCTCTCTCCTCTCCTCTCTCTCCTTTCCCCTCCTCTTCTCTCTAAACCCCGGTGTCATTTTCTAGCCTAACCTCTCCTCCTCCTCCTTCTCATTGGCCTCCTTCACATTAAACTTCTGATCTTTTTAATGTCCCCTTGAGTCTCCCTGTCTCTACTCAGCTTGCTTTCCCAGTTCCCACTACAGAGCCTGCCTCCTCAGAAGGATTTCTTCACAGGAGAAGGCTTGACTTTTGTTATGATTTTTATCAAAAACCTGCCTATGAAGCCTAGGATTGTCCTTCTGGAGATACGGCCCTACTGGCCACACATTCTGCAAGATCTAAAGACCCCTGGCATCTTGACCACCTGGCGTGTTGGTGCAATGCTGACACCTAGGGGCCACTCCACATGCTGCAGGAAACTGGCCACAGCGCTGCCTGGTATGAGAAGAAAAGGTCCAGTCAGCTCTACTGAGGAGACTAAGCAGGCATTTGTCATGCACAGGCTCCTGCAGATCCATGTGTAGAGACTGCCACGGGTACTGTGTACCCATGAAACCTCAACAATGTGGCCACCTAAGCAAGACCTGCATAACGACAATACCAATCACATGCTCACTTGGGTAGGGGAACTAACAGAAGCCCACCCCTAGATGAAGAGCTACAATCAATTGGTAGATGCTTAGAAAAAGAGAATCCATTTTCCCCAAGGATAAGGCCCTTGATAAGTGATCTAGTCCCGAGGGCTCAGCTCTAAACAAATATACACAAAAACAATAAATGCACTTGGCAAGTTGTATTTGTATATTTGATTATACACACATACATGTGTCTGTGTTTGTAACAATAAATAAAGAAACTGAAGTCATGCATTTGAGAGAGACTAGAGGAGGTTTTGGAGGGAGGATGGGGTGAACATATATGAGACAATTAAAAATTGGTACTCTGTGAGAATTGGTATGTGCAGTGGGCCCATCAGTAGAAGCTTGCAGGATGGCTTACTTTTCCAAGCTTTCCATCTGGCACTGGCTGTCAGCCCTCACTAGATTCCTGAAATCTCTCAAGCTGGCCTATCTGATGTTTTCAAGAGTATCCTATGTAGTGAACTATGACCTAGGGAGGAAGTTTAGGATCCAGGGCAGTGATGGTGGAGGCAGGGAGAACAGAGCTCTGTCAACACAGGGCAAGATCAGGAGTAGGCTCTCCATAGTTGTCAAAGGCAATAGAGACTTGAGAAGAGAAGATTCCTACAAAAATGACAAGCAGATACCTGAGGGAATAGACCAACCTATCAGACATCCTATTGGTGAGTTCCCAACACTGATGGTGCACAGAGCTTGTATTAGAGTTAGTAAGATAATCATCATGGGGAGGATGTTTAAACTGAGAATCTAGACACCAGAGGCATACTGTACCCATCTAAGGGACACTCAGCAGATGCAGAAATGTCTTAGAAGGAGTGGGATATGGGGCTCTTGCGTTATGTCCTGCATTGGGTTCTTTGTCTTGAAAAAAGTACAATGGTGAGATTCTTGTCAAGTCATTTGTCATCTCTATCTATGGGAGGGCAACCCCTCCAGATCAGAAAAGTCCTACATGTTTCAGCCTCAGAACACAGAAAATAAAAGTTAAATCCAACCTGTTTCCACTACAGAGACTATGAGTAAAATGTATTCCCCTGTCACATGAGCACAAATTCCAGTATTTGCTGGTGATATGGCACCTTAGCTCTTCCCCTCACTGAGTGACTGCAGGTAAGTTGCTTACCTTCTACCTATAAATCCTCTTGGACACAGCAAAGGCAATGATAAAACATGTTCCAGGAACTTTCTGTGCAGATGAAATGGAAGTCCAGCAAAGTGCACACTATCTATCAGATTCTCTGGTAATATATTTAATGAGCTTCAGATTGTAACGCCCATTGAGAATGGGCAGTTAAATAAACCATGCTCTCTTGGACCATTCTTTGAAACACAAGGATGCTCCCTCCATGGGGACTTCTGCATAGGAGAATGTTCTTTGCACCTCATTCTCTTCTGTACATCTCTTTCTTGTTCTTATGAGAGTCGCTGCCTCCACTTAATCTTCAACCAACAGAGATGGCATTTCATTCTCTTTTGCCTTGTGAATCCTACCATATTACTGACTTCAGAAGCCTAGGAGAGTTTTTCTATGGTATATGGAGACTGGACATATGTCTTTGCATCACAGGCCACCGAGACTATGTAATGATGGTGCCCAAGAGCAAGACTGGGGGG
The DNA here is from genome assembly GCA_019843815.1 of Montemys delectorum. Lineage (NCBI taxonomy): Eukaryota > Metazoa > Chordata > Mammalia > Rodentia > Muridae > Montemys > Montemys delectorum. The sequence continues at coordinate 9,302 of JADRCD010212105.1, read as the reverse complement.
GGGGGGGTTCTTTCCCAGAGTACATTGCTCTGTCAGACACAAAGCATTTGATCACTCCAAAAAGTAATATATTTGACACAAAGAGATGATGTTTTGCAAAAACAGTTTAATTTGTGAGGAGTGAGTCAAGGACTCCAGTTGTTCACTTGTCATAAATTTGATACAGATATGATAAGAGGCCAGTCCACCTTCTAGTTTATAACTTAAGGTCGTCTAATATTGGATTTTGTAACTCATTAACAAATGTCTCCTTGTGACAACACCTGTGTGGCTCATGTTCTTCCTTTCACTTCTTCATAGTAGAAGATCAGGAGAAACCAGGGTTCGTATCCTCTAGAAAAGTGAGATTCCTCTGCATGTATTGTTGTTGTTGTTGTTGTTGTTGTTCTTCTTCTTCTTCTTCTTCTTCTTCTTCTTATTATTATTATTATTATTATTATTATTACTTTTGTTGCAGACATGTGAGGTTGACCTTGCTGTTCCTCAATAGAACCACATACGTTACACACTCTATGTGCACGGAGAGACCACCTCACCCTCATTACACCATGACTTGTGTTGTTCTATAAGATGTTTCTTTAGTAGAGAAGGGAAGACTAGGTCCAGATTGAGCTTTCTTATCTACCATGTTGAAGGAAGTTCTTTTCTTCTAAAATAACTCGATCCCCAAACTTCAGAACAATGCTCCTATCAGCAAGAATACCTCATTCCTCACACTGACATGCTGTATTTGTTTTGGCTCCATATAGTCTGATTTTAAATGCACTCCCCCACCCCCGCTCCTTGTTCTTAGGAACAATTTGATCCTCTTCATTTTTTCCTTTGTGCTCTGACTTCTGAGAGGCCAAGAGCCAAAAGAGTACTTTGGTCTCCCAAAGTCCCCAAATGCAGCCTCCTGTCAATAAGTCCCTAGGAGAAGAATAACAGCAGTCAGGCCCAAAACACAATTTTCCAGTTCTTTTTCATTTGCTGATGAAGAAATGACAACTGTATTTTCACATCACATGGGCCAAGGCTAAGAGATGACCAAGAATCATCCAAAGTAGTTGGCACCTTAGAGCACAACAGTAACAACAGGTTTTTTGCTCTTGAAAGCACAAAGCATTTGGTCACTGCCAAAAAGTAATATATCTGGCACAAAGAAGTGATGCTTTGCAAAATTGTTTTAATTCATAAGGAGTGACTCAAGAACTTCATTTGTTCTCCTGTCATAAATTTGATACAGATATGATAAGAGACCAGGCCACCTTCTAGTTTATAACTTAAGGTCCACTGATGTTGGGTTATGTAGCCCATTAGCCCTTGTCTCCTTGTCACAGCACCTGTGTGGCTTACATTCTTCCTTTCACCTCTTCATAGTAGAAGCTCTGGAGAAGCTAGGATGGGTGGCCCAAATTGGGAGTATGAATGGAAAATATCTTTTGGAGAAATAAATCATTTCATGGATAAAATTAAGTTTCCATTGATTCACACCCATACTCAGTACTCTCCACTGAAGTGTCTATGTTGTCAAAATCCCTACCCACACTTGGGATTATCACCTCCACTGGCTCTGAACTTGCAATATTCTCAACCTCATAGGAAGTGTCTATGTATCCATCAATAATGGTGACCTCATCCTTAAAACTGCACCAATTTAAAAGAAGCAGCACTAATGCCATAGAATATGTAAATGCTTCTTATGCAGCAGTAAGAACTGGCAGAGTTAGAAACTGGTCTGTCTAGCCTGCAGGGTAGATAGAGAGGTTTGTAGTAATCGTGACTCTAATGTTATACTTGGGGTCACAGGTGATTAGAGCACAATCCATACACCCTATGAGAAAAGGAGTCTTCCTTTCAAACTGCAGGATCAGCAGACACCCACACCATAAGAGTGGTGCAGGTAAAAATATGATTCTGGAATAATTTAAAATGAAGCTGATAGGTTGTCTACATTCTTTCATCCTAGTGGCTTCAATTTACCAAATATACCTAGAGTCCTCACCAGCCTTCAGCTTTCAGCAAACCCACAGCAGAATGAATGACCTTACATTCCTCTCAACAACTCAGTGAAGCTTATCCTTGGCTGTGTCTACCTGGAAACCTGACAGGATGAAATGGGTTGTGGAGACAGGGCGGAGTTCAGGGATGAGCCTTTTGTGTTGGAAGGGACCCAGACTCACTCTTGAACCAAGCAACAACAGTCATCTGGAACTGGAGCAGGTAATGCCAAGAAGGTTCATGGTGATTCCTCTGTTGGCAAATCAGGCCAGAAGATTGCCAAAATGGAAGGGAGAAAAATCATGCTTTAGTACTGTGACTCTGTATTGTATGAAGCTTGTCTCATGCTTCATCGCCCTACTGCTCTGTTAATAGCATACCATCCTCCTGGAAGAGCTAATGAAACCAGACCTACCTCTTTGAATGGATCACTTCAGACCATTTTAGTTCATTAAACAGGACTTGGAGTTTGAAGCATGCAACTGAAGAGGAGGAAAAGTTGGAGGAAGAAAAAGAGTTGAAGGAGAAGAAAGAGAGGAGGTAAAGGATAGAAGGGAAGGAGAAAAAAGATAAGGAAGGAATGAGGAGACAGATAAGGGAAAAGAAAGAGGAGAGAGATCGTGGCATGAAACAGTTAAAGAAGGAGGAAAGGAAAAGGTACGAAGAAGAGGAACAAGGATAGGAAGCAGAGAACAAAGAAGAAAAAGAGAAAATTATAGAAAGAAGAGAGAGAAGGAAGAGGGGAAGAGGAAGACCAGCTGTGGGGCAGTCATCTTTCTGATGCATCTCAAGTACTGTAGGAGGCTGGGGAGGCGGGGGAGGGGTGGTTGCAGGACCTGCTGCCATGAGTGCACTACCTTTTGTTGAGAGATCATCTTATTGTGATTTCACACAGTCCCAGTGAAGTCTAAGCAGTGCAAAGTGAACCTGTTCATAGCACGGTATGTGTATGAAGGGAAGTGAGCTCCTTAATTATCAGGTAACAATGCAAATTGTAGTGAGCCCATGAGGAAGAAGCAGGCATCTATAGAGGTACCCTCTGTGATGACTAACACTACTCATGCTAAGTGGACTGCAGGTCCAGTCAGCTTCATCAAGAACAGAAATGCAGTGGACCTGAGACAGGTAACCCCAGAAGAGAGACACGACTCATATACATACTTCAACAAAGAGAGGAGTTCACAGGAGTGAGATTCTTTATTGCACTCATGCATGATTGAAATGACCCATCTTCAAGGTTCCTTCCCAGTCACACACACTAAATATGGCAAAACTATACATAAAAGTCTACCAAATTAAGAAACTAATACACTTCTTATAATTGACACATTTAAAATAAAACATGGTATACAAATTGTACACTTTTTTTCAACTTCGTTCTATATTGTGTTTTAAAATTTAAATGATGGAATAAGACAAAGGAGTAAAATAGGAACATGATCAAAGAAAAAAAAGTCAGCTCATATCTACGTTCAGGTGACATGATTATAGTTAAAAGACCCCCAAATACCTGCACATCAGAAAACATTCAAAACCAGCAACTTCTCTGTATATGAACAGCAAAAATCAGAAACGAGGAAGACAAATCCATCTGCAGGATGACTAAAGAATAACTAGGAATTAATATAGCCAAGGAGGTAAAATACAAAATTAAACACTGAAGACCAATCAGAAGAGGAGGTTGGGAGATGAAACACAAGCTGTGTTCATGGATCAACAGAGTCCATTCAGTGAAAATGGCCACACTCCTGAGAACGGACCACAGCTTTAGTGTAATCTCAATAAAACTTCCAATTATATTTTCACAGAAATAGAAAAAAAATTCTAAGATTCACATGGAAACACACAAATGATCAAAGCAATTCTAGAGGGGTAGAGTAATTATATTATAGACCTACCGTAACACTGGCATCTCACCACCTGAAGAAAACTCAGACAGAGACCACAGACTTGGGAACCCATAAATAAACTGACAACAAGATATCTGTCCCATTTGTAAAATAAACACTGAGCACATATCTTGGGGAAAAGACAGATGCTTTAAAAATGTAGTGGAAGAACTGGATACCCTCTGTAGAAGACTGAAACTCACTATATCACCCATGATATGAAAGTCAACTTGAAATAGATCAAAGTCCTCACTGTATGACACGAAACCTTGAAATTGCCAGAGAAAAATATATAAAATAGTTCAAGATGTAAGCATAAGAATGGCTTGCTAAGAATTTGCCCAATTTGTTTCATGAGCCCACAGTTACCCAGATATCCAAAACAAGTAAAGATCCAACAAAGAAAGAGAATTACAGATCAATTCCCCCAGTGAACATAGATACAAAAAAATTCTCAATAAAAACGCTTGAAAACTAAGTCCCAGAATGCAGGGAACCCTGGAGCTGGCCTAGACTAGCTGCCTTGAGAGGTATGATCCATAGGTTTCTCAGGTTAGAGTGCTTTCTTCTGGTGCACAATGTGCCTTCCAATCCCTGGGACACTGATGTGCTCCCTCAAGCAGTGAAGTGTACAGGCTGCGTTGTATTTCTCTGTATGTTCCCTTTGCAGTCCAGGAAGCATGGAAACTTGACATGACCATAGGTCTTAGACATTAATCTTGTGTACCCTGTAAAATTTGCAAACATAATTGTATCCTGGCAACTACAATGTATTGATCCTGGCACTTGTCATCAGATTCTGTTTTTGATAAAGGTATAAAGAATCTGGTTGCTCCAATAAAATTGGCTGGGTCTCAGTCCTGCTGTGGCCCTCTCCAAAGGAAAAAATGGCTTTCTAGATCTGTAGCTTGGAACATAAACAGTGAGAATTGATAAATGAGATTCTTGTTAGATTAAAACATTTTTGCAACAGCAAACGAAATAATTATATGCCTATATGAATAGATAGCCTAGTAGATGGAACAAAAGCTATTCATCTAATGTGGCATTCATATCTACTGTATATACAGACCAAAATTAAAAGTTGAGAGAGAACAAACCAATTATAAATGGGCAAATGGACAGAAAGGACTGCTTGCAACAGAACCAGTGTGGAAAGCCAACACATATGTGAAGTGATGGTGTATGTTCCCAACCACCATGGGGACACAAATCAAAGCTACACACCATGCAAGATGACAAATATCTCCAGTCAGAGCATCCCCCGTGATTTAGGGGAATCAGTATCAGTCTGAGGCCAGTCTGGACTACACTGCTGTTTGCAAAGTTCTAAGATAGTCTGCCTTGCATAGTAAGACCCCGTCTGAAGCCAGTGGTGAAGAAATGGACTGACTGAACTGGGATACAATCTCACTGCACTTTGGATTGTTATCATTAAGAAAACAATGAACATCATTAAAATACTGACATGGATACACTGAAGCAATAATGCTTACACACTGTTGGTGTGAAGATAAATTAGTCCCAGTGGTGTAGAAATAAGCATAGAGGGTATTCTAAGTTACAAACAAACTGAAATGATGACTCAGCTATGTATCCTGGATATATTCCTGGAGGATTCTAAATGTAGCAAGCAATGGAACAAAGCCCATATGCACTGAAGCCCTGTTCCAAGAGCCAGGTTACAGAACCAGTCTAGCTGCCTATCAACAGATGAATGGGAATAGAAAATATGATATGTGAATTTACACATGTGTTTATGAATATATGTATTATATATAATGTAGTTATATGTGTGTTATATATTTATACATATGCATATATACATATGTATACATATATGAAGTTGTTCACAATAACAAAATAGTGATCATGGTTCTGTGGGCATTTCTTTCTGTCAGATATAGCCCTTCCCATAGGAATACTTAGCACATCTACCTGACCAGCACCTTTACCTCCTGGACTATCTTGATATAGATCTGTATACATTTTTGTTTGTTTGTTTGTTTGTTAAAAATATTTATTTATTTATTTATTCATTTATTTATTATATGTAAATATACTGTAGCTGCCTTCAGACACCCTAGAAGAGGACATCAGATCCCATTATGGGTGGTTGTGAGCTGCCATGTGGTTGCTGGGATTTGAACTCAGGACCTTTGGAAGAGCAGTCAGTGCTGTTACCTGCTGAATCATCTCTCTTGTCCCTGGACTCTTTTTTTTAAAGATTTATTTTATTTATAATTATGTGTGAGTGTCTGTCAGCATATGGGAACATAAACATAAGTACTGATGTTGGGTGCTAAGAACCAAAGTCAGGTCTTCTGCAAGAGCTATTGCTGGTGTGCTCTTCCAACTCTCTCCAGCCCCAGCATTGGGCATTTCAAATCATTAATTTTTGATTGTCAAATGTTCCTATCCAGTTAAGCATTTTGGACCCATGGTCACACTCTTCATTATTTGAAACAAATAAATATATACATATACATACACATACACATAGACATACACATACACTTACACGTATATATGCATACATATATATATATATATATACATACATGTATAGGTATACATATATATACATATATAAATACCTAGAGATACAAATGGTTTGTGAGCTGCTGCCTTGTGGGTACTGGAAATGGAATCCAGATCTTCTGCAAGATGAGCCAGGCTCTTAACCACTGAGCTATCTCTTTAATAGATTTAAATACATTCTCCTTCTACTAGCCTTTCATGTTCTCTCTCATGGTCCTTCATTGTCTTTCCACCTATGCCCCTTCTAAACCTTGTGTCCAGATTTTCTTTCCTTTCTTTTTTTCCCTCCTTTACTCCCTCCCTTCCATCCACTCTGGGCCCTATGAAGGTCCCATGAATATACAACTGCCACATATTCATAATTGCAATGGCCTTCTCATATCCCCAAAACAGAACCCCACAGTACAACTGATGTATCTTCAGCTCCCACTGCCCTTATACCTGCATCTACACAATGTTCCCTGGAGCTCTGGTTTGGGACATGGAGACATGGATATCTGGTTTGGGATATTCACAAGCTCTTGGACAAGTTGCCATTTTTGCTTTGACTACTGCAACTACCAAAGGAGGGTTCATTGGCCCAAGCTGAGAGCTTCTCTAAGATATGTGCATAAGAATAAATGTTTAAAATGAAACTTAACCACACATCCATTCACAAAACATCAGTAGCAGATTATCCCATAGGGCAAGTGGCCTCCTCAACTTGTAACTAGTTTTCAGTGTTGAGCATGTATGCCGTCCAGAGGAGTGGTCCTCAAATCTAATCAGGAAATGGTTAACTACCTTCAATTTACAAAGAAAAGGCTTAGAAATGTATTTTTTCCTGAAAATCTGATTCACTTTTATTCCCGGTTAGAAAAGAGAGACAGACAGAAAGAAGCGCGGGGGGGGGGGGGGGGGGTAGTAGGTTTTACTAGCTTCTATGATAACATGACTGCCTTTTATCACTGGTGGGGAGACAGTTACTGCAGCAATACAGTGTCCTCAGACACGGGTACTCATGATTCATCTTTAAAACCCATCCTAAGTCATCTACAGTATTTCGCTACTTTAAGCATAAATCACTGATAACATTAATAGCCCTGATGGACCATGTTATTCATTTAATCAAGTTGCCTGATACTCTTCCAACCACTCACACACACCAGGGAAATTGGATTGCATGCTGCACAATTTTTTACACTGATTCCTCTAATTACTACACATTAAGGCTATTGTTGGTCAAAAATCACAAATGTATTTGATTTAACAAAGACTTCTTTCACCAGAAACAAAGCCCTTGGGTATGCACTGAGAGGCAGGGACGAGCTCTTCCTCAGCATTACCTAATCTGATAAAGTGCAGGCAGATGCTTCAGAAGGAAAACTCAGATGCAGGAGAATATTTTCAAATATTTTACTGGCTACCCTTTCACGCTGTGTCATGGCAGGTTTTTCAGTATATGATTTCAAGTATACTGGTAATGGCCATGTTAGAACTGATAGATCTAGCTCCGGCTTCTGGGGTGTGTGTGTGTGTGTGTGTGTGTGTGTGTGTGTGTGTGTGTGTGCGCGTGCGCGCGCGTGTGCATGCGCACGCGCAAGACGTTTGCTAAAAATGTAGGAAAACCAAAGTTAGAATTAACAGTATATCTTGAAATACAGAGCTGAATGAGCTATCTACAAAATGTTTCATAGTCAAAAATCTTTCCCAATCAGTGGAATGAAAAGCAGAGAGAAAGCTGAGGGAATATACTAGAGAAAGTGTGGGGAGATCACACTAGGAGGAAGGGGGTAGGACACGAAGAGCCCCACACCCTCTCCCTGGAGTCATGCTGCTGGCTGTGAGTGTCTAAAGTGACCACATAGTCACTGGGTTCCCAAGGGAGACAACAAGAGAGGACTCATCTTTGATGAAAAGTAAGAAATGGCTATTTTAGCCCCATGAAAACATACTATTTTACATTTCCAAAAATATGCATACACAAAAGGATTTTAGATAAGGTTACCCTACAAAAGGGATCATGCTTCTCTTGGAAGCCACAGTTGACAACCCCAAAGTCCAGGGCACTCCCTTCTAGTTGTTGGCCAGAATGTGTCCTAAAGAGCCTCAAAACAAGGCTATGATCATTGTGTTTGGTTGTCTACCAGAACCTGATAGTAAAACTCTAATCGTTGAAGACACTTTGATCTCAGGATGTGGAGAAATCAAGCTGGTACTGACTGGGAAGCTTCCCAACTGCTGCTTAGATTTCTCAACTCCAAAAGGCACTATGCAGGTTGCTGTGCATGGGGGAAGTCCACATTGCTCTTATACAGCTACGAACACTACAAACTACAGTAATGATTAGTATGGGAAATATTCTCATGGTTCTAATGTGCTATAAATGTTGATGGCAGGGTGGAGTTAAAGCCTGCTCCATAGGAGGAAGCTCATTCTTGGCACTGCATGTCTAGATAAGGACCCATGGCTGGAAGCTCCTAGTCCTTAGAAAGGAATATATCACTGCTGGATTGCTAAAACATGAAAGAGATGCAGTTTTAAAAACCTTCATCCACAGAGTAGAGGGGCACCTTATCCAGAGCGAAAAACCCTCTGCTATAAAGATGAGGCTTTCAGGACATAATAATTCTTGAAAGGCTTTGAGTCTTGCTATGCATAATTTCTGTTTTTCTGGAGTTATCACCTTTTGCAGTTTATTCTAAGGGACATTCTTCATGTTCTGTAGCTCTGTGATGACAATGCTGACCTGTTCCAACTGGGAAAGGAGAAAATGTACCCTAGTGAGAGGAGTCTTCCCTGGTCAAAGCTAAGCAGGCCAAGGAAACCACTCAGGTAGCTGTGCTAAGGAAACCAGGCTTGATCTGGATGTTCTATCTAGATTTGCAGGGAGAGAGTATGTTAAACTCTGTA
>JADRCD010212103.1:5806-29958 GCA_019843815.1 Montemys delectorum | reverse complement strand
GATAGATAGATAGATAGATAGATAGATAGATAGATAGATAGATAGATGCACAAATACTTGAGTGAGTGAGTTTATGGAATGCTTCTTACAAGCACAGTGTTCACAGAGAAATTTCTAGCTATGAAGACATATACTAAAGAGCCCAACTCACTAGTTAAGCAGTCTAACTTATCACCTTAAACAGGGGTGGGTGGGATAGAAAACAAACTAGATATAGAGCCAGCAGATTAAAAAGAACAAAGAACAAAGTATTTAAAAACAGCATAGATTCACAAAACCTAAGTTGGCTCATTGGGAAGAGCAACAAGATCACCAGCTCCATAGTGATGTTCCACATTCATGCCTATCACCACTCTGTTAAAGGTCAAGAAGAAATTACTAATGGAAGGACTTTGGGCCAAGACGCTACAAATGAACATGCTTCTAGGCCACCTTGCCTTCCAATGTCCAAGACTTGAGAGGTCCATTGTCCTTTTGTCCTGTGTACTCATTATTCCCTAAGTCTCCATAGAGAAAGTTAGCAGTTGACTTGGCAGCATATGCTTTGAGATAAACTGAGGGACTGAGAATGAACAAAGCACACATGAGCAGAAGGTACCCTCAATTGCTGCTACCAGATAAACCTCAATTCCTGGACCTCAGCACTGGGTTTATTAAGTCTGACTTTCTGAGAATAGTACTCAGGTTGCTGTACTTTAAAGAGTACAGAGAATCTTTTAGAAACAACAGTGATATTCACCAAGACACGAAGATTTGATCTTGTTATTTTTCAGTCACATTTTAATTTTTCTACGATTTTAATCCCTTTAGATAAAAATTCTGTGCCCTAAACCTCTGACTATAATTAATTCAATTTATAAGTTAAAAGAACACATACCTGGCTTCCTCTACCAATTCTTTTCTTATAGAGTGACATGAAAACTATATGAAATATCTGGCTTTAATCTGAAAGGAAGACCTAGGGGCATTGTTATTAAAGGAAATTAAATCAACTGGAAAAAATGGATGTGTACAATAATCAGACAAAAGGAAATGTACACTTATTGTGTTGATCATTGTTGTACGTATATATGAGAATACCCCTGTTGGTATGGAACATATATAATATTTAAGCTTTAAAAACCATGATGTATTAACCCTAATGACTAAATGAAACTGAAGCCTATATTAAGCTAACAGACAAGCCAGTTGAGAACAGAAGACTTTGACTGTACATACTGTTTTGTAGTGTTTTAGTTCTAGCTTCTCCTGAGAACTGGATGAAATCACCTGGATATGAGCCTATCAGGACTTTGGACAGTCTTGGCCGAAAGCCTGACCTGTTCAGTTGAGATGGAAGACCTGCAAACTAGACTGGGGAAATGAAGAAAGAGAGCAGCATGCGTTCAGCATGCTCTGTCTTTGATAGTGAATGTAAGGAGCTGCAGCAGAAGGGGAAGAAACATTGCAAGAGCCACATGATCAGGGAGGGTGCTGTGAGACTGGGTCTCCTGGTAATATTAGAAGCTACATCCACAAAGTCTCACCAGCATAATGGCCCAAACATGAGCTGAACAAGGACAACACCAGTGGACATGTTAAATTCAACAGAGAAAAGCCAACAGGTCCTCAACCTTACACAAACAAGTATTGGCAAATCAATAAAGATTTGTCTTCTTCAGAGAAAAGCACACCAACTGGTCAACCCTGAAAACATACATACAAATGACATTATATAGGCTGAATAGGCTACATTTAGAAATGCCTATGTATATACATATACACATGCAATGACAGTGTGAAAAGAGGCTATAGATTTAAAGGAGAGTGGAGAGGGGTATATAGGAAGGTTTAGAGAGAGGAAAGGGAAGAGAAAATATTTTAATTATTTTATAATCTCAAAAAAAAATTAAAAAACATGATGTGTAAAATTTCCTATCATATGTCTGGGGGGGTAGTTGGGGGTGAGGAAGCTGGTCATGATGGTTCATGCCATCGCACTGGGGGGTGAGGAAGCTGGTTGTGATGGCTCAGGCCATCACACTGTCTCATCTCTATCTCAACACTTGGGAAAATGAGCTACGAAGATGAGTAAGGCCGGCCTAGGCTAGTTCTAAGGAAGTTCTAAGCTTGTATGGACCCTGTGCTATACAACAAGACCAAGTCTCAAAAAAATTAAGCAAATTTATGTTTAAATTTTGCACTGTTTTTATTTTTTGCAACTTTTTATAGACTCGAAGTTGTTTCCAAATAGAAATTAAGGGAAAACATTGATTACCTGTTCACGAAAGCAGCCTTTTGCATCAGTTAAAACTTTCACACATTAAGTACGCACATACTTATTCTATGGTCTCAAATAAAAATAAATTTAAAAATCATAATGTATATAATTTACCATCATATGTTTGGGGGTAAAATGGGGTGGGGAGGAAGCTGGATGTAATGGTTCATGCCTAGTATCTCCATTCTAAACCGACTGACTGAAGGACAGCACCAGCACCTGCGCAAATACTCAAATACCTCCAAAAGCACAAGTCACACCCTAACAAAGTCAGGTTTTCCTTTTCCTTTTCAAAACACATTAAAGTAGAACTAGTTTATGTACTTCTCTTTTCATATTTTTTATGTTCAAATCCTCCAAAATCTTTCTCTAGTTAGTTTACATTTTGTCCAAGTCATCGTTTGCCCAGAGACTGCTGTAGACAGGAGCCCACATTCGGTGGACGCAGCAGGAGGACTATCGGTCTAGGGCATGTTTGCTTTGGGTCAGCTATTCAGACTGCTTTCTCCCTAGCGGCAACTTCAGGAGCAGGGGTGGACATTCACCTGTGAGACCAAACACAGACAGACAGGCAGACACCAACAGACCATTGGAGAGTACTTTTGCAAGGATTAGAGGACCACCACTGAATTTCACTAACTAAAGAATCCTGAAAGGACCTGGGCAGCTCAGAAAGCAGCTTTGGGCCGATTCAGAAAACAATGACTGCTCCTGGAGCAGGGAGCGGCAGGGAACCATCAGTTCCTGCACAGGAGCATGACACAGGCTCTTGACGAACTCTTCCTCTCTGCTGGTCTCATCCAACCCTGCCAACAGCCTAGGAAGTAGGCATCATTGTCACGAAGGGATAAGTGAAGCCACGGCCAATCTGAACAACAATCAGATTTTCCACAGAATGTTGTTCACGGTGAAGGGAATTTGCGTGTCATAGTTAACGCACCTCAAGGAGACTGAGGCTAGGAACGTTTTCCGGGTCATAGACTTGTCTAATCTACTAGGATACAAGTTGACTGACTTTAGAAACTTTAAAAGGGAATTGGCATCATGACCCTACCGAAGCAAGTTTTTTTCAGAGCATCTTCTCTGAATTGTGACAATCTTAAAGAATGCGAAAAACAAACCACGGAAACTTTGCAAGGATAGGAGGATCCAGGGTGTGGGGAGCAGTTAGAACAAGGAAAAATGTCCTGGGAGCCTTTGAGAAGTCCTGGAGAAGGTATTTATCTCTGACAAGGAGACTTGAACCTGTCCCTTTCATTTCCCAGTTCCAGTTTTATCTGACTATGATAAGAATAATGTCGTTTTGCTAATCATCAGCCTCCTGGAAACGAAGCTGAAAAGCAAGGGTTTCAGCTTCTCTCACTTCCACAGCCACAGACTGGGGGCGGGGTTGCTTTGTTTTGTTTTGTTTTGTTTCGCTCTTTCCTTTTGAAAATTATCTAAATATTTCACCACTCAGATTTAACTACTAAACTCTAGCATTGGCCAGGAAGGATGATGGTACACTACCATAACCCCGGCACTCAGGCAGCAGAGACAAGAGCATTGCCACAAGTTGCAGAAAAAATAAACAAACAAACAAAAAAAAAAAACCAAAAAACCAAAAAAAACAAAGCCAAAAACCCAAACCAAAACAGCAAAACCCTTCTATAGTTACTAGCAATACTTTTTCCCCACCTTCTAAACAAAATGTCTTTAAGATTTCAACTCATATTGCGACCTGAAAGATCACACTCAAATTGCTGTCAGCAATTTCTCTTCTTTCTTGGGTTTACTTTATCCTCCAAATTAAGTGATATTGCTGCAGTTGGAAGTTCAACTGAATGCTGCTGGCGGTACAGCCTGAGGTGTCCCCCTTGGGGAGCTTTGTTCAGGGGCAGCCAATTCTGTGGGAGGGGGTGTCAAACCGGGATGAAGTAAGTCTGTGTGCTGACTGAGCAGAAACCAGAATGCCTGTCCTGGAGTCAAGCCCGAGCTTCAGAAGAGTGGCACAGCCAAGGGATCAGATCTGCAGCTAACATAAGATAAGTTCCTATGCTGAGGGAAACACTGATGGAAGGGCCCTCCCCTGTACATAAGTCACACTAAGGCTGGCCTTGCGCCACCCTCACTGGCCATTTAAGCAAGCTCATGTGAGATGCTACTGAGAACTGGGAATATAGGTTTTTGGGTTCTTTGGGGTTTTGTTTTTGTTTTTGTTTTTGTTTTTAAGTTAGTGTAGTCAGTTGTTGAAATTCCTGGATGTCTGTCAGAAAGAAATGAAAGTCATAACTTGGGGAATGAGGAGTCTCTTCATTCTCTGTTGTTCATGTGATTCCTAACTAGTTCTCCATCCTTTGTGCCATCACTAGGTTTTATACCACATGAAGCTCCATCTCCTTTTCATTTGCTAATGTCTTTCACTATGGCTTTGTGGTTACACTGCACAGCATATATTTTGTTTGGTTTTACCAAGTATTTTATACTTTAAGTTAAATTTTAATTTCTAGTTAGTGATTGCTACAGGAGAATGCATTTGTTTCTCTATATTGACTCCTTTACTAGTCCTAAAGTGTTTATGTATTTCAGATTTCTACATCTATGAGTAAATACACTCTCACATATTTTTATTCTACAAGCTTCCTTTCTCAGTATCATGTGTAAACTACGATTCATTCATAATGTGATGTTGAATACACAACAAATACCACTGACTCATTTTGAGGGAAAACAACTTTCCACCATTTAGCCTAATGTTATCTCTAATTTCTCCATAAGTATTTCTTATGATGTTGGAAAGTTACTTTGTGTCCATAGTTTGTAAGAAGTTTTTATGATGAATAGAAATTGAATTTTGAGCCTCAACTTGGGGAAAAACTCCACGATCTTTCAGAGGCCATGCAAGTAACCAGAAGTACAGGTAGGCTGCCCACCTGTGGATATCCTCCACTCTTTTCAGTCCCCCCTTTCTTCAGTCTGCCCCTTCATCGTCATGTCCCAGCCCCACAACTTAGATAGAGACTCCCTGTTCTATCAGAGACCATATCAACCAACCACCAGAAGTCTAGGCAAGCCGCCCACCAGAAGACTGCCTCAACTCTCTTTGTGCCCCACAACCCTGTCCCAAATCCCCACCCATCTGTGTCACTGTGTCATAGCCCTCAACTCGGGCAAAGATCCCTTGCATGACAAGAGACCACCAGAAGTCTAATCCCCATCTCCAGTAAAAAACCCTGTGCTCAACCACAAGCCCCACCAGCCAGAAGACCTGAGGAAAGAGAAACCAAGGAGCAAAAGACTTTCTGCCCAAATTTTTGAGACACAATGAAAGCAATTCTAAGAAGCAAATTCACAGCACCAAGTGTCTTCGTAAACAAACAAACTAACAAACAAATGAAAACTGGGGGTATCTCATACTAGAAGCTTAACAGCACACCTGAAAGTTCCAGGACCAAAAGAAATAATCACAGCCAAGAGGAGTGGAGGACAAGAAATAACCAAACTCAGGGCCAGCGTCTGTAAAGTAGGAACAAACAAGCAAAAATGACGAAGAATCAATGAAACAAAGAGGTAGTTCTTTGAGAAAATCAGTAAGATTGACAAACCCTTATCCAAATTAACAAAATCAGAAATGAAAATGGAGATGTAACAGCAGACACGAAGGAAATTTGGAGAATCATAAGGACATACTGTAAAAACTTGTACTCTGATGAATTGAAAAAAAAATCTTTAAAACGTGGATAACTTTCTAGATAGGTACTACTTGTGAAAATTGATCAAGATCAGATAAGCAATTTACACAGACATACAGCCCCCAGGGAAATAGATGTCATTAAAAGTTCCAGAACTCAATCCAGCTCAAGCCCAGATTGTTTTAACCCAAAATTCTATCAGACTTACCTAGACTTTTCATTTCCTCACTTTGTGTTCTCTTTTTAGCTTCTTTACATTTTCATGTATTGGGCGGTTTTATTCATTTCCTTCACCTATTTGTGTGTGTGTGTGTGTGTGTGTGTGTGTGTGTGTGTGTGTGTGTGTGTTTTCTTGTCTTTCTTGGCCTTTTTAAAGGTTTTGATTTTTTTTAATTTCTTTTAATTTTTTGTCTTTTCCTCATTTTTAAATTTCCCATTTAAAGACCTTAATCTTTTTCATAAACTTGGTTTTAAGGTCTGTTTCTTGTGCATCGTCTGTGTTGAAATATTCATAGCTCTCTCTAGTAGGCTAGCTGGGCTCTGGTGGCGCCATATTGCCCTAGTTGTTCTCCAATTGTGTTCTTATGCTGACATCTAGGTTTTGAGATGTTTATAGGTCTATGTGCCAGTTGTTCTTCATTGATTCTTCGTCATTTTTGATTGTTTGTGAATTTGCTTCTTAGAATTGCTTTCATTGTGTCTCAAAAATTTGGGTAGAAAGTCTTTTGTTGTTTCTTTCTTAATTCTTGTCTTATGTATATGAATACACTATAGCTGTACAGATGGTTGTGAGCCTTCATGTGGTTGTTGGGAATTGAATTTAGGACCTCTGCTCACTCAGTCCCTGCTTGCTCTGGCCCAAAGATTTATTTATTATTATAAATAAGTACACTGTAACTGTCTTCAGACGCACCAGAAGAGGGCATCAGATCTCATTATGGGTGGTTGTGAGCCACCATGTGGTTGCTGGGATTTGAACTCAGGACCTTCAGAAGAGCAGTCAGTGCTCTTACCCACTGAGACATCTTGCCAGCCCCACATTATGTTGTATCTATTGTTGAAATCCCACTTTAATGTGAGGTTGTCAGACCCTCTCTTCATATCTATTCTGTTAGTCTGGGTCTTTTTATTGTGGAAATGAGACGACTGTTGTTGAGAGATATCAATGACCAATAACTGTTGATTTCTGTTATTTTATTGGTAGTGGTGGTGCTAGGAGGTAGGGTGTGTGTGTGTGTGTGTGTGTGTGTGTGTGTGTGTACTCTGCCTCTATCCTTCCCTTCCCAACCTGATCCCTCCTGTTCCCATTCCACTCTCTCAGGGAGATCCATGCTTTCCCCACTAGACCTCTCTTCTTTATTTAATGTCTCTGGATGTTTGCATTGTAATGTAATTAACCTTTTCTTAACAGCTAATATCCATTTATAAGTGTGTACACATTATATTTGTCTTTCTATATTGTCTGTGTTGCCTCGCTTGGGATGATTTTTTTCTAGTTCCATCTATTTGTACACAAATTTCATGATGTCATTTTTTCTCTAACAGCTGAGTAATATTTCACTAAATAAATGTGTAACATTTTCTTTATTTATTCTTTGGTTGAGGGACAACTAGGTTGTTTCCATTTTCTAGCAATTATAAATAAAGCTGCCATGAATGTAGTTGAACAAGTGTTCTTGCTGTAGGATAGGGTGTTTTTTGGATATGTGCCCAAGAATGGTATAGATTCTATAAGTAAATTGGTATTCAAGTAGATTGATTTTAAATTTCCTGAGAAATTGCCATATTGATTTCTAACGTGACTGTACAAGTTTTCACTCCCACCAGTAATGAAAGAGTGTTCCCCTTGCTCCACATTGTCATCAACATGAGCTGGTGTTGTTAATCTTGGCCATTTTGACAAGTATAAAATGGAATCTCAAAGCAGTTTTGCTTTGCATTTTCCTGATGGCTAAAGATGATGAACATTTCTTTAAGTGTTTCTCGGCCATTCTAGATTCCTCTAATGAGAATTCTGTTGAGGTCTGTGCCCCCAACTTTTCAATTGGATTATTCAGTTTGTTGTTGTCTAGTTTCATGAGTTCTTTATGTATTTTGGATACTACCCCTCTATTGGATGTTTGAGTTGGTGAATATCTTTGACCATTCTATAGGCTGCTACTTGGTCATGTTGACAGGGTCCTTGCCTTATAGAACTTTTCGGTTTCATGAGATCCTGCTTATTAATTGCAGAGCTTAGTGTCGGAAGTATTGGTGTTCTGTTCAGGAAGTTGTCTCTCGTGTCAATTCCTTCAAGACTATTCCCCACTTTCTCTTCTATCAGGCTCAGTGCATCTGGTTTTACATTGAGGTCTTTGATACACTTGGTCTTGAGTTTGGTGCAGGGATATATATGGATCTATTTCAATCCTCTATGTGCAGACACCCCATTAGATCAGCACATTAGAGAAGATGCTGTCTCTTTTTCCATTCTGTATTTCTGTTTTCCTTATCAAAAAATCATATGTCCATAAGTATGGATTGATGTCTGAGTCTTCAGTTCAATTCCATTGATCTACCTGCCTGTTTTACGCCAATACCACGAGGTTTTTATTACTACTGTTCTGTAGTAGAGGTTAAAATCAAAGATGGTGATACCTCCAGAAGCTCTTTTATTATACAGGATTTTTAGCTATCCTAGGCTTTTCTGATTTTTCTATATGATGTTGAGCATTGTTTTTCAATGTCTATAAAGAGTTGTGTTGGAATTTTGATGAGGATTGCACTGAATCTGCAGATTGCTTTTGGTGAGCTAGACATTTTTACTATATTCTTTCTACCAATCCATGTCCATGGGAGATCTTTCCATTCTCTGATATTTTTCTTCAATTTCTTTCTTCAAAGACTTGAAGCTTTTGTCATACAGGTCTTTCACTTGCTTAGCCAGGGTTACTACAAGACAGTTTATGTTGTTTGTGACTGTAGTGAAGTATATTGCCTCCCTGGTTTCTTTTTCAGTCTGCTTATCATTTGTATATAAGTGGACTTCTGATTTTTTTTTAGTTAATATTTTATTCAGCTACATCACTGAAAGTATTTATGAGCTGGAGAAGTGTCCTGGTAGAATTTTTGGTCTCTCTTATGAATACTGTAATATCATCTGCAATACCAATACTTGACTTCTTTCTTTCCAGTTTATATCCCCTTGATCTTCTTTAGTTGTCTTATTGCTCTAGGTAGAAGTTCAAGCACTATATTGAATAGATATGGAGAGAGTGCACAGCCTTATCTTCTTGCTGATTTTAGTGGAATTATTTTGAGTTCATCTCCATTAAATTTAATGTTGATTATTAGCCAGATGGATATTGACTTTATTGTGTTTAATATGTGCCAAGTATCCCTATCTCTCCAAGACTTTTATCTTGAAGGGGTGTTGAGTTTTTTCAAAGGCTCTTTCAGCATCTAATGATATGATCATGTGGGGTTTTCTTTCAGTTTGTTTATATGATGGATTTCATTGATAGATTTTCATATATTAAGTCATCCCTGGATCTCAAGAATGGAGTTTACTTGTTCATGGCAGATTGTCTTTCTGAGAAGTTTGCAAGTATTTTATTGAGTATTTTTGCATCAATGTTCATGAGAAATACTGGTCTGTAATTCTCTTTCTTTGATGAGTCTTTGTGTGGTTTGGGTACCAGAATGACTGTGGTGTTATAAAATAAATTTGGCAATGTCCCTTCTGTTTCTATTTTGTGGAATAATTTAAGGAGTTTGGTATTAGCTCTTCTTTGAAAGTCTGGTAGAATTCTGTGCTAAAATCATTTGTTCCTGGGATTTTTTTTTTTTTGGTTGGAAGACTTTTAATAAGTACTTCTATTTCCTTAGGGGTTATAGGTCTATTTAAGTTGTTTATCTGATTCTGAATCAACTTTAGTAAGTGGTATCTATCAAGAAATGTGTCCATTTTTCTTAGATTTTCTAACTTTGTGGAATACAGGTTTTTGAAGTATTTCTTAATGATTCTTTGGATTTCCTTGGTATCTGTTGGTATATCCAATATTTTTGTTTCAGATTTTGTTAATGGATACATTCTTTCTCTCTCTCTCTCCTTTTTATTACTTTGGCTAAGGGTTGTCTATCGGGTTGATTTTCTCAAAGAAACAGCTATTAGGTTTGTTTATTCTTTGTACTGTGCTGTTTCGAATTTATTGATTTTTTTAAAAAAAAATTTAAATTTATTAATTTATTGAAAATTTTATCAGTATAGTAGTCTGGGCTGGCATCTGTGGTCTCCTTAGAGTCTGCAGCACATGTCCAGGCCTTTTTGACTTTTAGTCTCCATTGGAAAGTCAGATATAATTCTAATAGGTATGCCTTTATATGTTACTCAGCCTTTTTACCTTCAAGTTTTTAATATCCTTTCTTCTGTACATTTAAGGTTTTGATTATTATATTATTGGGAGGGGTAATTTTCTTTTCTGGTCCACTCTATTTGGTGTTCTGTAAGCTTCTTGTACTTTTATAAGCATCTTCCTTAGGTTAGGAATTGTTTTCTGTGACTTTTATTGAAAATTTATTCTGGACCTTTGAACTAGTAATCTTCTTCTATTTCTACTTTTCTTATGTTTAATCTTTTCACAGTGTCCCAGGTTACCTGGATGTTTGGTGTCAAGAGCTTTTAGAATTAACATTTTATTTGTTGGATGTATGTATTTCTTCTATCATATCTTACTGATCATATCATATCATTCACTCTTTCATCTCTTGTATTCTCTTAGTGATGTTTGGGTATGTTATTCCTGTTTGGTTACCAAGATTTCCATCTCTACAATTCCTTCAATTTGTATTTACTTTATTGATTTTATTTCCATTTTCAGGTTTTGAACAGTTTTATTAGTTTCTTTCACTTGTTTGTTTGTTTTTTTCATGAATTTCCTTAAGGAATTTGTTCATTTCCTCTTTAAAGACCTCTATCATCTTCATAAGATTGGATTTAAGATCATTTTCTTGTACTTCAGCTGTATTCAGAGCTTGCTGTAGTAGGGTTGCTGGGTATTGATGGTGTCATATTGCCCTGGCTGTTGCTGATTATATTCTTAGCTAGATGTTTTCCTCCCTTGCTTATTTTTACCTCTCTAGTCTTCTTGCCTAAGTGGCCTATGGTTCTGGTGACCAGTGAATCTTCAGATCCAGTAGTGTGTCTCCACTGGGGTTTTGGTACCCTGCATGACCTCTCAAGGTTTTGGTGTTCATAATGCCTTTGAGGTTCTAGGAACTTGTATTGGTCTCTAGGGTTCTGTATATCAGTGTGGCATCTGCAGTTCTAGGTACCTGGGGTCCTGGGGTTCCTAGTGCTAATGTGACATCCAGGAGAGCAAGAGTCTTATGGAGATCCAATTACCTGCATGGCTTCTGGTAGAGCAGGATTTTCTGCTGGGGTTGTGGGACAGGATTTGGAGCCCCAAAAAGGAGATGATTTTGGGGACTTCTGGGGTTCCCAGTACCAGTTTGGCCTCTGGTAGAGTTGGAGTCTTCTACGAGTGTTGTGTGACCAAATATGGAACCCAGAGGAGGGGCATTATGTTCTTAGGCTAGCATCTAGGCCTCTCGGTTCATGGTGATTATATGTCTAGGTGTCAATTTCTGAGTTTGTCTTTTTTTTTTTTTTTTTTTTTTTTTTTGAAGGATATTTTGTTAGTTGATTTTTGTTTCCTTTCCAGTATTCCGGCTCACATGGCCTGTAGTTGAGCAGATAGTCTCCACTGGCCTTGGGGGTAGACTTCTAGTGGCTGACCCAAGTAGGGGGCAGTATTTCTGGTGGTCTGTTTGACTTCTGTTCCAGCAGGAAGTCTCCACCCATGTTAGAGGTTGAAGTTCTGGTGGTCTTTATGGCTTGTCATCCAGCAGCAAGTTGTCCTTCCAAGTTTTTGACTGAGGTATAGCCATGAGTAGGGGATGGGGGTGGGGGGTGGGTAAAGATCAGGTGGGCAGCTTAACTGGTCTTCTATCAGGCATGACCAGTGATTTGACAGGGAGTGTGTGCCCAAGAGAGCAGAAAAGATAGAGTGTCCACAGTTGGTATGCCTATCTGACCTGAGCAACTCATATTCTTTCCCCACTTAATTCTAATAGGTTCCAGCTTTCTCCTATGTACGTGTCCTTAACATGTCCTTCATAAAGTTACTGTCTAATTTTCTATTTTTTCTGTCCATTTTAATTATTTAAACAACCTTTTTTTACTCGTCAATCTCATCATCAACTAAAGTTGTCCTCTGGTATAAAGCTTTAGTTAGAGAAGTTCCCAAGATCTGGTGAGCAACACAATGACATCAGTCAATAATAGAGTGTCATGAATTTCAAGATTGCATTTTTACTGCAAAAGTTGTGCAAAGATAAGAGCTCCTGTAGTACAAAAGCACAAGTGCTAAGAGCTACTCTTCCTCCAAAGTGAGCATCCCACCCCCTTGCTGCTAGAAAAGCAAGTTTGTGCTTATCTTGAGTCTGCTTGGTGGTAACTGTCAAACCATTGTAGAAGCAAGGACATTGTGAGTGGGAAACTACAGCTACATTTTTTATTAATTATAGCTGTCTGAAATTGGTTGACTATCCTTTACAAGACCTGCTAACAATGACATTCCAAGCATGCACAAGCAGCGCACTACAAGCTCTGGTGCCTGTTTAGCTGTGCCAGAAACCCCACAGCATCATGCAAAATGTCTGAGATATGCTTACTTGCTTTCTCCATACTGGTGTTATCTGCAGAAAACCCACAGCTGTAAGTCTCACCCTCTTCTGGTTCCTTGGTCCTAGCCCTGAGGGACAACCCCTACTTCTACTTCCTGTTTGCCCAATGATCACTGTAACTTCCACTACCTGCTTTCTGAGGTCAAGAACAAGTCAAGACCTCTTGCTCTGATTCACTTCATTTCACAGAGTCCCATCTAGTTCAATAATGTAGATGCTTATACATCTTGGCTTTACTTATAACTCCTTCCTTGTGAAGGGGCTCAGTGTTCCAAGATGCACCATTCCAGCCTCCATTGATGAGAAGTCCCCATACCTGAGAAGCATTGACAAAGGTAAGCATATGAGGTCTAGAGAAATGAATGTAACAAGGGCAGCATGGACAGTGGGCACCTTCAGAGTCTTCATAGGCAGGAAGCACTCTGCTTTACCTGTGTATTATGATGCAGCTTCTGGGCAGTTAATCCAAAGCAAGGTTGTTTCCTGAAGTTCCCATCAGAGAATGATCCTGCTAATCACTTAAAAACAAACAAAAACCAAACAAATAAACAAAAAACAGAACAAAACAAAACCAACATTCTTTCATTTTTCTTAATCCATGCTTTCCACACGCCCCTGGAAATCTACCACCAGGGTAAAAAATACACAATGTTGTTTTCTGAGTGAGTTTTCAGGAAGTCTTACAGCACATCTTTACTGTAACTCCGAAATCAAGGTTCCTTTTTGTGAATTCTTAGTTTTGTTAATAGAATAATAAAAAACAGTCTTAGAAGGAAGCTTGAGGTCCCCAGAGAAAAACAACAGAATATGCAAGTTGCAAATCTCAGCAGCTCCTGGAAGGAGAGATGTATTAGAGGAAGAGAGATAACCATGCCTTTTGAGTACAAGAAAGGACACAGCTTCAGGAAGGGAGGTTGGCAATCAGCTTCACTGGAAAGAAGAGGAAGGACTTCAGAGAAAGATGGGAATGTCTAAAGCCCCAAGCTTACCATGCTTAGATTTGAGCCTGTGTCCGAAGAGGAAACAAAATGAAGGAAAATAAACAGTTACTATTTTTGAGTTAGAAGTCAGGAAAGCAGTCAGTTCTAGCCATGAAGATCTGCAAGAAACTGTGAAGGAGAAGCTTCTAGAAGCTATAAGCGCATTGTCTCACTAAGGAGTTTGTTCTGCCTCCCATCTTCTTAGCATAAATTCAGGATGAGAAGCTTTACTTCTAGGTGGTCTCCTGGCTATGTGACAGACAAGCCTAGTTGGACAAATTTCCAGGGACAAGACAATAATATATAGTGTTTTAGACCATTTCGAATGTTCCTTCTAATGTTCATACAGCCTGGTCAGTGACAAAATGCAGATTCTATTGTTTTGACCAGAATAAAGGAGCTTTCTCTTAATGGGTCTAAACAAAGCCCTCATGTCCCCACCTTTTTATATGGTGTTTTAAATCTAAGAAAGAACAAAACTGATAATGAAGTAAGGTTCTATTCTCAACAGACTCCAAATCCTGCTAATGTCTTGATCTTTGTCCAATGTAGACCAAAGACAGTGACAGAAGTCATAGGGATTGTGCTTTTGTACTTACATGTTAGTTCTGTTATTAAATTATCTTGCTTGAGAAGTTAAGTGAGACTGAAGTTTACTGGGAGAAAGTAGGACACAGAGATCTAGAGGAAAAAGATAGCAAATGAGTCAGAACTGAGAATTCTGAACCACTAGGCACTATCATCCCCTTTATCATCAGAAGGAGTAAAGAGCTGGTCTCTGGCAGAGCTTTCCACAGCAATTTATGCCAATAATATACTTAAGGCACAGTGATATGCAGTGCAGCCTCAGCAGCAGCCTCTGGACAATGTTGGAACTTATGGAGACACCATTTTGGAAGCTTTCTATTCACAGTAAATGATTAAGATAATCAGTTTGTAAAGACGAAACTTTTATTTTGCTTAATAAGTTCCAAAGGTTCAGCCAATTGTGTGGCCTAATTTATTTAGGCTCTGCAGTAAAGCAGCACATTGTGGAAGGCTGACCATAGCAGAACAAAGGCACTCTCCTCATGGCTGAAACACAAAAAGAAATGGAAGAAGTGAGCAGTGCATGTCTCATGGTCCTCCCTAAGGACAAATGGACATTGACCTAAGACCTCCCACAAGGCTCCACCTCTTTTTTTCTCTCTTTTTAAAAATTAGATATTTTCTTTATTTATATTTCAAATGATATCTCCTTTCCCAGCTTCCCCCTCAAAAAACAAAACAAAACAAAACAAAACAAAACAAAAAAAACCTGTTCCCTCCCTCCTCCCACTGCTCACCGACCCACCCTCTCCTGCTTTCTGGCCCTGGCATTCCCCTACACTGGGGCATAGAACCTTCACAGGACCAAGGGCCTCTCCTCCCATTGATGACTGACTAGGACATCCTCTGCTATACATATGCTGCTGGAACCATGAGTCCCACCATGTGTGCTCTTTGGTTGGTGGTTTAGTCCCTGGATGCTCTGAGGGTACTAGTTGGTTCATATTGTTGTTCTTCCTAAGGGGCTGCAAACTTCTCAGCTCCTTGGGTCCTTTCTCTAGCTCCTTTATTGGGGACCCTGTGCTCAGTCCAATGGATGACTATGAGCCTCTACTTCTGTATTAGTCAGATACTATCAGAGCCTCTCAGGAGACACCTATATCAGGCTCCTGTCAGCCAGCACTTGCTGGCATCCACAATAGTGTCTGGGTTTGATGATTGAATATGGGAAGGATTCCCAAGGTGGAACAGTCACTGGATTGTCCTTCTTTCAGTCTCTTCTCCATAGTTTGTCTCTGCAACTCCTTCAATGGGTATGTTGTTCCCCCTTTTAAGAATGATCAAAGTATCCACCTTTGGTCTTCCTTCTTCTTGAGTTTCTCCTGGTTTGTGGATTGTATTTTGGATATTTAGAGCTTCTGGGCTAATATCCATTTATCAGAGAGTGCATAACATGTGTGGTCTTTTGTGATTGGGTTACTTCATTTAGGATGATAGTCCCCAGATCCATCCATTTCCCTAAGAATTTCATAAATTCATTGTTTTTAATAGCTGAGTAGTACTCCATTGTATATATGTACCACATTTTCTGTATCCATTCCTCTGTTGAGGGACATCTGGGTGGTTTCCAGTTTCTGGCTATTATAAATAAGGCTGCTATGAACATGGTGGAGCACGTGCCCTTATTACAGGTTGGAGCATCTTCTGGGTATATGCCCAGGAGTGAAGACCCAGAATGAACCCATGCACCTATGGTCAATTGATCTTTGACAAAGGAGCTAAAACCATCCAGTGGAAAAAAGACAGCATTTTCAACAAATGGTGCTCGCTCAACTGGCAGTTAGCATGCAGAAGAATGCAAATCAATCCATTCCTATCTCCTTGTACAAAGCTCAAATCCAAGTGGATCAAGGACGACCACCTAACACCAGATACACTGAAACTAAATAGAAAAGAAAGTGGGGAAGAGCCTCGAGCACATGGGCACAGGAGAAAATTTCCTGAACAGAACACCAATAGTTTATGCTCTAAGATCAAGAATTGACAAATGGGGCTGGGCGGTGGTAGCACACACCTTTAATCCCAGCACTTGAGAAGCAGAGGCAGGCAGATTTCTGAGTTCGAGGCCAGCCTGGTCTACAGAGTGAGTTCCAGGACAGCCAGGGCTATACGGAGAAACCCTGTCTCGGGAAAAAAAAAAAAAGAATTGACAAATGGGATCTCATAAAATTGCAAAGCTTCTGTAAGGCAAAGGACATTGTCAATAGGACAAAACGGCAACCAACAAATTGGGAAAAGATCTTTATCAATCCTATATCTGATAGAGGGCTAATATCCAATATATACAAAGAACTCTAGAAATTAGACTCCAGAGAATCAAATAACTCTATTAAAAATGTGGTACAGAGCTAAACAAAGAATTCTCAACTGATGAATACTGAATGGCTGAGAAGCACCTAAAGAAATGTTCAACATCCTTAGTCATCAGGGAAATGCAAATCAACACAACCCTGAGATTCCACCTCATACCAGTCAGAATGGCTAAGATCGAAAACTCAGGTGACAGCAGATGCTGGCAAGGTTGTGGAGAAAGAGGAACACTCCTTCATTGCTGGTGGGATTGCGAACTGGTACAGCCACTCTGGAAATCAGTTTGGCAGCTCCTCAAGAAATTGGACATGGTCCCACCTCTTACAGTCTGCACAGCTTCCCATTAGCAACACCCTTGTGGGGCAGTGGACCATACCAGGAAACTTGGCAAGGTTGAGTGGGTTTAGAGACTCCTGAACCCAGGCACCCATCTGAGGATGGTAGGTGTCTCCCTGCTCCCTACCAGATCTCTGGCCTGGAACATATGACCACACTCCCACATAGGGATGGAATCAATATTCACATGGATCAGAAAAGAGGTTTCCACACTAATAAGGAATCTAGATGGGCCCTAAGGGTAGTCAATAAGCTTCTATTCCTAGACATTCTTTCCTGCAAAAGGTATTTAATCTCTGGTCTACCCAAAAGAAGTGGTATTCACTTCCCACTTCCCACTTTCCACAATAAACAATCAACAAACAGTTTGGAATGAAGGACTATCTCTCTCATCAAGAACTTCCATGAGGAGCATAGAGAGAGCCTTTGTCTATAGCGCTGTGCCACTTAAGTCTCCTTCAAAAGGCCCCTCAGTGTTCCCGGACTTGCTGCTGCTGAGTTAAGCCAGAGTTCCCCATTCTGGCCTTGGGTGTGTCATCCTCAGCCTGTGAGCTCCCTCCATTCTCAACTCTCTGTGATATCCAGCGGGATCTGAATGTCCTGGAGTTTGAGAATACTCAGCCCTGGGCACCTTCTTGCAGGCTGTGCTCCTACATCCCGCTTCTGGCTCTATGGATCAGGCTCATCGTTCTCTAGGCCTGTGAACCGCTCGCTTACCAATCTGGACTCTTCCTCAAGACTTCCAGTGACTTTAGGATGCCTGGGCATCAGGGAACCTGAGCTCCAGCCTCAACCTATGTTGTTTGTCACTTAGGCTCAGGCCCCAGCCCAGGCTGCATTCCCCCATTCCCCTAAGTGCTGCACTTTCCCACACACCCAGCACCTAGTGGCAGCATAGGGTAAATGAAGTCTAATGTCTCCCATTTTGCCTGCCCAAATAAAGTGTTGCAGGACCACACACCTGAAGATTAACTGTTTACCACTGCGGTGGTTTAAATATGCTAGACCTGTAGAGAGTGACACTATTAGGAGGTGTGGCCTTGTTGGAGTAGATGTGGCCTTGTTAAAGGTAGTGAGTTACTGCGGGGGTGGGCTTTAAGGTCTATGGTTAAATTCCACCCACTGTGGAAAAGTCTCTTCCTGGCTGCCCTCTGATCAGATGTAGAACTTCTCCAGCTCCATGTCTGCCTGGATGCTGCCATGCTTTCTTCCATGATAATAACAGACTGAACCTCTGAAATTGTAAGTCAGCTCCAATTAAATATTCACCTTTATAAGAATTGCCGTGGTCATGGTATCCCTTCAACAGCAATGGGAAACCTAACTAAGACAACCACATAAGCTTTTGAGAGAAGGAGATACTTCACTACCTGAGGGTCCGGCTCCCATGATGCTAATGATTCCATTCAGAGAGGAGTCATTCAACATTCCTTTCTGTTGTAGTCAGTGTACTTGTATGATAACTGTTCAGGGACTTTTTCAGTGTGTCCCATTATAAACTAACAAAAACTTCAGCATGCTTTAGTGACTAGGAAAGAGAGCTACAGTCTTGAAGGGGGATTTTTATTACTAAACGCAGCTGTCAAGATGGCTCAGTAGGTAAAGGCTCTTGCCTCTAAAGCCTGATCACCTGGGTTCTATTCCCAGAACCCACATGGCAGAAGAAGAGAACAGGTTTCCATAAGTTGTCCTCTGACTTATACACATATAATGCAGCATCCACAAACCCACACAAATAAAAATAGTTATTTTTTATTTTTATTATGAATGTAAAAATATTTTAAATATGTTTTTGTTTATTGAGATTACGACAATTACATCATTTTCATCTTCTCTTCCTTCCTATAAAACTCTCTCTACACACTTACTCCCTCTCTTTCAATTTCATGACTTCTTCTTTGATTATTGCTGCAGGCTGGCCACCCTTGGCTCCTCCACCTGCAGGAGAAACAGGGTTCCAGTCAGGTCAGCAAGACTTCGGCAAAGAAATGACAGACAGACACGACACAAGGAAGTACAGGATCTGAATGTATTTCTCAAAAATGGCATCCGACTTTTACAGTCATTACAAAAGAGAAAAGAAAAATCTGGCAGCTCGGTTGTAGAGGTATATCTGAGGCCACCTGAAACTCACTGGGTCTAAAGCAGCAGCCATTTCCTCTGCACCAGTACAGCAACCCTGGGCTCTGAGCATGCTCGGGCCTGTGCAGGCCCAGCCAGAGTCCCTGGGGGCTGCAGGTGAGCTAACCGGGAGGGTAGAGGCTAGAAGCTCAAATGCTTGCAGTACACACTCTCTTCTACACACCAGGCTCAAGGTCCAGCCCATGCTTAGTAAATGCCCACTATACTAATCTTCTGGGCTATCAGAGGTATGCCCCAGGAGTCCCACTCTTGCTAATTCCTGGGAGTGGCTTAGCTGCAGTATGTGACTGAAAATGAGGAACTTCTATTCAGTAAACTTCAATGCCCTATCTCCCTCATTATCTCCCTAACAATGCAGGAGGCAATTAGTCTGATGTGTAACATTGCCTACGAAATTCCAAGCCAGAGTTTGGCTAAGATGTTGGAACATTGGTAAAGGTCAGAGAGTAATGTCCAATTTTGTTTAGCTATTAGTAAATCATACCTTGGTGGGCACCTACCACACGAGACCTTCCATAGACTATCACAAGGACATATTTGGGCTATCTCTGAGTTAGGGAATGCCAAGGAAAGGTTGCAGGAGACTGGCTTCTCTGAAGCTTTTTGCCTCATAAACTGCTGTCACGTAGAGTGTGCATGGCAATTCCCTCTCTTTTATTATTTTTCAGA
The DNA here is from genome assembly GCA_019843815.1 of Montemys delectorum. Classification (NCBI taxonomy): domain Eukaryota; kingdom Metazoa; phylum Chordata; class Mammalia; order Rodentia; family Muridae; genus Montemys; species Montemys delectorum. The sequence continues at coordinate 10,276 of JADRCD010212103.1, read as the reverse complement.
CGAAGCTCCATAATGTCCCACCTCATTGTGGCTAGGGATCTCAGAAGAACTCTAAAGACAAATGGAAGCACAATAATTACTATTAAAATAGTCCCAATTATAATAGCAAGCAAGATTATATACTGAACCCAGTCCAAAGGGTTCAGTGCATTTAGATTCTTTTTTAAATCGCTGGCCAATTTATCAATATTTCAGGTATCCAAATGACTTTTGCTAATATTTTAATTTTCTGCCTTAATTGTTCTATATCAAGAGAAATATCTGTATCCTTCCATGCTCCCTGCAAATGAGCCTTAGTCTTTTGAAATTAAGCATGGCACATAGTAGCTAGCCTAACTTTCAAACAGCATAGCATACAAAGAAGAGACACAAGCTATAGGGGAGCTAGTTTGAGCTTTGCGTTTCTTTAAAAAAAATCATATTAGCAGCAGTAAGTCCACACAAATCTGGCTGAACAGCAGTAGTGTTAGCTGTTCTGGTTGTTGCAGTCTGTGGTGGATGTCTGCTTCTCCATTTCTGCTGTCAGTGTCCACTTTCCTTGTTCTTCTCCACACACCTTTGTGAGCCAGAGAAGCAGAACCAGTTGGACCAGTCTTCCAATGATCCAGATGGAAGACCTTCTATTCTGTGGGAAAAACACAAATACATCCTCTTCTCGAGTAAAACATCTGGGCCTTTTCTAGGCTCCAGTAAAAGGATTATTCCATTTCACCTAGGCATAATTATGTCTGGTTGTAGGGTACCATCCTTGGCATCCAAATTTTAAAGTTTTTTTAAAATAAAAAGAATGATTTAAATAATGTGCACAGGGATACAACTCTCCCTTTCCTATTTAAAAGCCAAACTTCTAGAGTGCAACCCTCCTCCAGCCAAGAGCAGGCTGTCCCAGACCTTGACTTGCCACAAATAGCCATGCCTCTCTCCAACCTCCTGCTAATAGCCACGCCTCTCTCTAAGTTCCTGTTATGCTGGAACTTCTGCCTCCAGAGACTGAAGATGAAGATGCTGATTGGGCCACAAGATGCTGACGGACCAGGGGAAGGGTTTTTCTGCCTGCCTGCTTGTAAGAGACACTGTTGGATAATATATAGCGGACTGAAAGCACACCATGGCTCAGTTCCATTTTTTAATCCTCTCTCTTCATCTGGTTCCCTTCTCTACAGGATCCTACCTTTCTCCCAGACAGAGAACCTATTTTTATTTAGCTGTAGGCAGTAACAGATTATTATGGTGATTTGAATGAGAATGGCCTTGAATGCTGGCTCCAAGGTTGGTAGAACTATTTGGGAAGGGTTAAGAGGTATGGCCTTATTGGAAGAGGTGTGTCACTGGAGGTGGGTTTTGAGGTTTCAAAAGTTCAACTTGTGATACTACCACCATTGAGAGAAACTTACCCAAGAACTGCTCATAAGGTTCCTGCATCAGCTTGCTGCTTCTGCAGCCTTTGCCTGGTTGGCAGGCCTTGTGGTTTCCTCAGGATTGAGCTATACCTGCCAGTTTGTGCCTGATATCTGCCTGCTGAAAGGACTGGACTGTAGCTGCCGATTCATGTCTGGTGTCTGCCTGCCTAGAGGACTGGTCTGCAGCTGCTGAGTAGTATTTGGTGTTTGCTACAGGACTGAACTGCTGAGAAAGAAAATCAAACTCAACCCCAAAGAACTATTGCTGAACAGGTCCACATCCCCCATATCCTAATAACTTTTCTCTTTCACTACTTCTGCTGGGTGTGGTCTAGAGGAGAGGTTAAACACTTGTTAAAAGTAAGTTGCAACAAATTTATGCCTATAGTTATCGTTATCTTTAATGATCTCTATAGCAAACAGAAATTTTCTTCATGAAGGGTGAGGACTACACTTATCTGTGGACAAAGACAGATATTTAGAATGTAGTTGAGAGTTATGCTGGTTAATAAAGTGATGGTTGTGGGTTCTACTCCAAGAACTATAATATTAACTGCTCAAGATTTGTTTTTATGTCTGTTTAGTTTTTGGCTTTGGGTTTTTGTTTTGTTTTGTTTTGTTTTTAGCAAGTTGAATCGCACAAACAGGTTCATATTTACTCTAGTGCATTCATTTCTTCTGTTGTGGCTTCTTTTTTCCTTTGGCTAAATTCTTATTAAATGATACCTTCCTGAGCCAGTAAATAAGATTAAAAATAAAACCTATGGTCCAACCTTTATGACTTAAATGCAAAGACAGAACTGGAAATATTGAGGACCATTTAGAGAAGAAAAGGCTAAAAGGAAAGAGTATAAGACCCTAGAGAGCTTCAATAGTCAACATCAGTTTTCGTGTTTCCACAGTGAAGGTCAGGAACATTCAGTGTATCTAATGCTTTTTCCTAGAGACTGAGAGAGGCTAATATAAACTCTTAGCACCAAGTTAATCCAGAAAAGCACTTAATATAATCTTTAATAATAGTTTCTCTGTGCTTATATTGGAGGTCTAGTCAAGTTCCTAATTTCTGCATACTTGCTTTGAGATTTCCAAGAAATGAGAAATTGGGTTCCCTCTTTGGTTTCTTAAACTTGGTTAAAAAATATTAATTGACTAGATTCCAAAGGAAGCTTGAGGGCAATATTATTAGAGTTTGAAAGAAAATCAATAGGGCATAAAAGCTATGGACATCAGCAGCTACCTTCTGGGTAGGAGAGAGAGAGAGAAGAAAAGGAGAAACCCATGCCTTTCAGGGTTAGGTCCTAACAAAGCCAACACAGTCAGCAATGGAAGTTGTCAAACAGCTACATGGCAAACGTGGGGAGAGGAGAGCTCAGAGAAAGTGAAAAGGCCCAGAGTGTCAGTCAAGCAAAGCATGCTTAAGCTTTGGCAGGTATCTGCAAAAGAGATAACTAACACTAAGGGCCTTCTGAAGAAGTCAGAAAAACCACTGCTTTGGAAGCTTTCATATATATATATATATATATATATATATATATAAATATATATATATATTTAAAATGTTGTTACTCCTAATAGAGTAACAATGCCCCTACTAAACATACATAAGTTGTTAATAAATAAGGAGTCTGAAAGTCAGGGATGGGTTACCCTCTATTGGAATTTTGGGCCAATGAAGTCCCATTAGATCCCAAACATTACAGGATATTGCCATTGCTCCTACATACCATGCAAAATTTAACAATAAGACACTATTACCAAAGAAATTACATACTTGAGTCTTAGAACATGGAGAAATCAGGATTTAATTGGCCTGAATGTTTCATCCTTACTAGCTAGCTTTCAAAATTTTGGAAGTTGCTATGCATGCTACCAAAGGAGAAAAGTAAACATCAGTCTTATCTATCTGGAAACCCTGGGAGCTACTACAACAACCTGCTTGGCAAGATATGGCTACTGATCCAATAGTGACACAAATGCCACAGGAGCAACCAACTACTTTCTAATTAGATTTAAGGAGGATCCACAAGATTGAATTCATGCCTGGCAGGTATCTCGGCCAATATCCTGTTACTGGAAATATCGTATCCTCTGGAGAAGAAACTATTACCATTGCTCTGCTAACGGAACACAATATTAAGCCAAGTCCTACAGTTAACTTGCATCAAAGAATCTTCCTTTCACAGTAAATGGCAGCTGACATAAAGACCCACAACTGGTCAAGGAACAGAGAATATATGATTGGGGAGAGTTTTATTCTAAGTGGAATATCTACATCATACTACCTCCTTCCAAGGCTTCCAAGGTAGTGGAAAAACATTAAGAGCCAGAAGCAGTGGATGACCAAAAGGAAACAGTGTTCTCATGACACAATAAGGCAGTTGTACTATGAAATTACAGAGACTGTGACAGCATGCACAAGATCTGCACAAGCTCAAACCAGACAAAAATCATAATAATAGAGTGAGGAGAGCAAAACGTCCCTAGACTTTTTGGTAATCTATAGCTGCTAGGAGAATGAGCATTAATTTTCTTTAAGAGTCTATCCTCTGGTAGGTCTAACATGCTCCAGAGGATGCACCCATCCCCAAAAGAATATAGGCTATACTAATTGGATTCAATATTTTTGGTTTTTTTTGTTGTTGTTGTTGTTGTTTTTTAAAGAATGAGGACTTAACAAAAACTTAGGAGAAAGATAAGAAAAAAAAGTTATGCTGTTTTGAATTGGGATTCAGAAAAGAGGTAGGCTTGGCTGTACTGCATTGGGAAGGGGCATCTGGCAAGTTGGAGTACATTATTTTACTAAGGTGGTGATTATTCCTCCCAGCTCCTTCACTTGTTTTCATGTAAGTTATTGAAAAGTATGAAAGATATAAAAATAAGTTTTTTATGACCACTAGCAGACTGAGCAGAACTAAGAATGCAGGTCAGCCGGTTCAGAGTTCTGGTTCCAGGAACTTGGCTAACTCAGAGCCTCAGGGCTCTGGTTCCTGAGACCAGCCCCTCCTGGCCAAACTACAATGAGGGCGGAACTAGGAATGAAGGTCAACTGGTTCACTAGGCTCTCCAACCT
>JADRCD010212102.1:6872-17465 GCA_019843815.1 Montemys delectorum | reverse complement strand
CTGCAGGGCTTTTCCAGTCCCACACCCTCCTTACAGTTTCCCCCTCCTGCCTGTGGTCAAGGCTAGGCCAAGTTCCATTCTCTACCCACAGGAACATTCTTAAGTAAAAAAAAAAAATTCTCAGAATGTACTGACTGACAGTTACCTGACCCTCTGGAAAGTCCCAAGTAGAGGTCAAATGCGTGTCATGCTTGCTAGCCAATAGATTAAAGGTCAATATGGTTAGCCAATAAGTTTGAACTGTAACCTTGCTGATGCAACCTGTGCCCCTAAAAAGTATAAAAACTGCTTGTAATAGCCATTTGGGGTCGCCTTCTAGTCACTTCCCTTGAGGGACTGATTGAAGGTCCACCCAGACAGGCCGTAAAAGAAACCTCTTGCTTTTGCATCGATCTGTGTCTTGGTGTCTCACTCAGGGGCATCTTGAAGTAAGTACCACTGACCAAGGGTCGAGGTCTTACAGTGTTAAGGTTAAAGGGGTGATGGGTGTTAGTAAGGGGAAAAAATATCTAAAAAGACCCCATAGGAAGCAAAAGTGGTAAAAAGCTAAAGAATACAGGTCTAAACATCTTAGCTGTTCCCCATTCTGCCATGCTTTGCCCTGTTCAAAGCTACTTGGGAGGCTGAGGCAGGAAGATCACGTGACCTGGGAGTTCAAGGCCAGCCTGGGTAGCACAGTGAAACCCCATCTCAAAATCAACAACAAAAAGCTTTTCCTGTTCAAATGTCCAGTTTGTTGTGGTGCTAAAGCTCAAATTCAGGGCTTTGTGTTAGACAAGTGCTCTACTATAGAACTGCACCCCAAGTCTCTATTGCATAGCTTCTGGATCAACCTGGACAGATACAAGACACTTCTGTGACAAGAAGAAGAAGAAAAAATTATATATATTGAGAGAGAGAGAGAGAGAGAGAGAGAGAGAGAGAGAGAGAGAACTGCTGTTCTTTAATAATTATAATACCTTTTTTTTTTTTTTGGCATTTTCTAGGTACCTGAACTGTTGTTGTAAGCCCTATTACTGTGACAAGGCTAAGAATGGATAATAAATCATAGAGAACATAAGCCAGAAAGACAGAGATGAGGTTGCTTGTAGAAGTGTGAGCTGCTGGTTTGGAACAAGGCAGTGGCAGTCCTACTGTCTGGGGCTCTTGAGGGTTTGCTTTCTCCGCCAGTTGAAGAGTGAGAAGTGAGGAAACATCCCAAGCACAGCAGGTAGCAGTGAGAGGAAGCTCAGACTTGGAGAAACAGAACCAGCTGGTAGAGGAAATGTGCACCCAGTAAGGCACACAGAGAAAGATCCTCTGCAGGGCAGATGGGGGACTCCAGAGGCTCTGCCTCTCCTTGAGAGTCTGGAGAGGGTCTTTCTCCAGTTTAGGGTTGGCCAGTTTGAATAAAAACAAAGAAGTTGATAGGTCCATAGGTAGGGCATAAACACATCCTGGTCTGGCTTTGAACTGGTCAAACTAATCCACCACTGGGGAGTCATACTTGTAAGAAAAAAAAAGCCTACCTACAAGACCTTTGTTTTAAGCTGACAGACTTTCGTCCCTGGTCAATAGGGCAAAGAAGGAAGCCATCTTGGAAGTTAATGATCTTTATTATCCATTCATAGCCATGTCCTATCAGTCTGCCTGGGGAAACTGCCTAGTTCTCAGCAGGGCAGAGAGAAAAGCTGTGCTCTTTCTGATGCCCTTGACCAGGGACCTTTCTGAGCCTCCTCCACCTCCAGGAGAGAAGTCCTTCATTTGACTACCAGAGAAGTAGGACTAGAGATGGAAGGAGACATTATGACTTTCTAAGTTCCTAGTTTGTGGCCAGCACTGTGTTAATGTTAAAAGCAGGAAACAATAATAATCTCACATTTTATTTATTATAAAACCATAAGATGATAAAGCTAGTGATAAGTTATTTTTCTGCCAGTGAAATGAGTCGATTCAAGCCAAATTAGATTATATTAAATGCAGGTTTATTGGGAAGCTGCTCTTAGGCCAATTCACTGCCCCAAGGGCCAAAGCCAGGGAAGTCACCATGGAGAGGTGGGAAGGGGAGAGAGAAGAGGGGAGAGGAGAGAGTGGGGAGACCAAAATGTCTGGATTGTATATAGTGAAGAGTCTTTTTCTGGTGGATGGGCAGCCCAGCCACTGGGCTAGAAGTTCAGAGCTGGGGGCAGGGGATGCCAAGTAGGGACTGAGGGATGCTAGGAGAACGTGGAGGCCAGGTCTGCTTTGGTATGTAAAGTATGCCTATCCTGGGGTCTGAAACCAAACAGCTAGTAGAGAAACAAGTGAATGTATTTGGGACTTTGAGGTGGGAACTTTGTTAACAGAGTTCAAAAAGTACAAGCCACAAAATAAAAGCTTGTCAGGTTTGGCTGCAGCAATAATAAGACTGTCTGTGGAGCCAATCCCACAACACCCAGACGAAGCTCCACTCCCAGGTGCTCTGACACACCCAGGATCAGAGGTGAGGAGGAACCAACATCTGTCCCAACACTGGGAGTAACTGGGATCAGCGGGACGAGGCACACAGGAACTCCACCAGCCCAGTGTCTCGGGTTCCTTCCCATCTGTCTGGGTGCAAGCTCTGCAGCCAGTCCCACAACACTCAGAGGAAGCTCCACTCCCAGGCGCTCTGACACACCCAGGATCAGAGGTGAAGAGGAACCAACATATTTACAGCCAGTCTCACAACACCCAGAGGAAGCTCTACTCCCAGGCACTCTGACACACCCAGGAGACCAGGCACACAGGAACTCCACCAGCCCAGTGAGTTCCTTCCGGTCTGTCTGGGCTGGTGTCCAGAGCAGACCTTGGGCACAACTCTGCAGCCAGTCCCATAATACCCAGAGGAAGCTCCACTCCCAGGTGACCTAACAAGCCCAGGATCCCAGAACCACAGGATCCCAGATACAGCTTGACTCTGAGGAGTTCTGACACAACCAGGATCACAGGAAGGACAGGCTCCAGTCAGATTTAGCAAGGGCAGATAGCAGTAGAGATATCCAGATGACCGGGGAGAGGGGGGCAATTGTAAGAAAATAAACAACACAAACCAAGGTCACTTGGCATCATCAGAACCTACTTTTCCCACCATAGCAAGTCCTGGACACACCATTACACTGGAAAAGCAAGATTCAGATATAAAATCACTTCTCATGGTGATGATACAGGACTTTAAGAAAGACATAAATAGCACCCTCAAAGAAATACAGGAGAACACAGGTAAACAGCTAGAAGCCCTTCAAGAGGACACACAAAAATCCCTTAAAGATCTTCAGGAAAACACAATCAAACAGGTGAAAGAAATGAGCAAAACCGTCCAGAATCTAAAAATGGAAATAGAAACGATAAAGAAAACAGAAAGAGAGACAACCCTGGCCATACAAAACCTAGGAAAGAAATCAGGAATCATAGATGCAAACATCACCAACAGAATACAAGAGATAGAAGAGAGAATCTCAGGGGCAGAAGACATCATAGAAAACATTGACACAACAGTCAAAGAAAATGCAAAAAGCAAAAAGTTCCTAGCCCAAAACATCCAGGAAATCCAGGACACAATGAGAAGACCAAACCTAAGGATAATAGGTATAGAAGAGAGTGAAGATTCCCAATGTAATGGGCCAGCAAATATCTTCAACAAAATTATAGAAGAAAACTTCCTTAACCTAAAGAAAGAGATGCCCATGAACATACAAGAAGCCTACAGAACTCCAAATAGACTGGACCAGAAAAGAAATTCCTCCCAACACATAATAATAAAAACACTAAATGCACTGAACAAAGAAAGAATTTTAAAAGCAGTAAGGGAAAAAGGTCAAGTAACATATAAAGGCAGGCCTATCAGAATTATACCAGACTTCTCACCAGAGACTATGAAAGCTAGAAGATCCTGGGCAGACGTCATACAGACCCTACAAGAACACAAGTGCCAGCCCAGGCTACTATACCCAGCAAAACTCTCAATTACCATAGATGGAGAAAACAAGATATTCCATGACAAAACCAAATTTATACAATATCTTTCCACAAATCCAGCCCTACAAAGGATAATAGATGGAAAACATCAACATAAGGAGCAAAACTACACCCCAGAAGAGGCAAGAAGGTAATCTTTCAACAAATCCACACAAACCTAATTCCACCTCTTACAACAAAAACAACAGGAAGTGACAATTACTTTTTCTTAATATATTAATATGAAAATTAATATTACCAACATATCCTAATCGATTGAAGTCCAATAATATGAGGAATTAGAAATTTGTTGATTGTCATCCAATGGTCTCTCTAATTTGGTAATTGGAGAAATAGGTCCAACATTGTACAATCTATATACACTCTCAGCTTGTTTGTATGTGACAGTGTCTTGCTGTGTACAACATAAGGGTCTTGAAATCTTGCTTCTCCTATCTCAGCCTCTCTATTAGTAGTATTGTTTATTTCATGTCTGTATACTATACTATGGTTTTCAGAACAGCTTATATATTTCAAAAGTATTTATATTCCCAAAAAAAACATAGACGATTAACTAGGGAGGTTGCTTATAAGAGAACAACAAAGAGTGAGACTGAGTGCTTTGCTTGACGTTTGTAGCTCTTGTATCAAGTTTGAAGAAGAGGACTTTATAAGTTACTCTTTCTTTGAAATGAATGCTTTTCTAAATTATCACTGCTAATGAACCAAATTCTTACCCTCACTCAATGTCTGTGCCACCCTCCAAGCAGAGCCATTGTTCACTGAAACAGTTGATGAATGACTTTATGGATAGACTATCTTAATACCTACACCATTTCTTAAATGAACATAACCTGTTCTCTGTGGGCTGAGAATAAAGTCACTCACTCAAGTCAAATAGCTTTCACCATAGCAGGAAGTCAGAATCCAAAAATCAAGCCTACAATTCATTTCTTGGTGCAGCAGAACTATCAACTCTCAGCTTAGCTACGATGGAGGTAAAATCCTTTGGTGATGTGAGGGCCATTGAAGTGTAGCCTTATTACAATGAAATCCAATGTCTAAAAATTGTTCTTATTTTGGGTTTGTACCACAGTAAGAGCCAAGATTTTAAACTCTACTAAATATAAAACAAACAAAAAGACTTTGTATATTTATGTTCATTTAGGAAAATACCAGTAGTCATGTATTATTTTGAAGTATACAATTAATATGTTTGGAGTTATTTAAAATTTATATTGAGAAAAATGTATTTTCACTATTGCTATAGACGAGCATCTACATAAGACTGTTAATTTGATTGTGGTTTTATATCAAACAACTTTTATAATACCTATTTGTATTGTTATAATGTCTTATAAACTTTAAGGAATATGACAAAAAAGATATTGTAGGTATTGAAGGGGGGGTCTCTGGGAGGAGTGGGGGTACAAAAGGGAAACAAGAATGTGATTTAATTCTATTTACTTAAAATATGTTTTTAAATGTTAACAAATTCAGATAAATTGAAATCATGTAACTTTTCTCATCATAATGCAATAAAAGTTTAAAAAAAAAAAGATTGTCTGTGTATGAATACTGTCACAAACTTGGGCAGAGGACAACTGGAAAGAGATACTCGTAATACCTCAACCCAACAAGGAGCTAAAACCCAACTTGCAAAGAGGAGCTCTGGGAAGTCAGACAAGGCACAAGACAGACATGCTGTCGAAGGTCTAAGTGGCCAGTTCTCAGAAGTGTAACCCAAATGCTTAAGAGTCAAGAGAAGTTCAGAGTTGCAGTAACCAAGAAGAACAGTTAAAGGAATCCTAGCTGCCACCTAATGCCCTGTGATCTGCCAAAACGGGGAAGTTGGACAAGCACGATAGTCTTAGAAAATATGTGAAAAACAAGTCTTAGAAAATATGTGAAAAACAAGGACCCGTGTTCATTGGTGTTAGGAGTGCATGCGTGAACCTATTCTAGAGAGTTTTCTGGCTGCATATATGTGTGGGTGTACCTGTGACTCAGAAGTCCCCTCCGCACAGGGCCACGAGGAGGTGGGCAGGAGTGTGTCTATCACAGGGCTGCTATCTGTGGTACAAGGTGGTTAGAGGCAGTCTGCATCAGTTTGAGATTAGGTAATTGTACATAGATGTCATGGAAACTTCTACAGCAGTTAGAAGATATAAGCTAGACAGGTATAAATAAACACAGAAAGGACTTTAAAACAGCACCGTGTACACACATACACACACACATGCATGAGCATACATACAAAGAAACGGGGCTAAATGTGGTAGCTCACCTTTAGAATCTTAGCACTCAAGAAGCTGAGGTAGAGGGATGGATCACTATAAGCTTGAGGGCAGCATGGATTACTCAGTTACAAGTCAGCCTGGCCTCTGAGTAAGACATTACCTCAAATGAACAATCAATACATAAATAAATAAGAAACAGAATGGGAGCCACTGAACAGTATAGAATTTTAATATCTGTACTCATAAAACAACATTATAGATTTTGTGAAAAATACAAACTCAGGGAGAGTACTTGGGCAATTGTTCAGTGAGTAAAGTACTTGTTACGCAAGCCTGAGGACTGAGGACCTGGGTTCATTCCCAAAACCTATGTTAAATGACTAAGCCAGCTCAGTCAGTCAACAGGCTCTCCAGGGCAGGAGCAAGGATTAAAAAGACAATTAGACAACATTGTAGCATGACCCCAGCTAGTTCTGAGTCTGAAGTGGGTTTATTTTTTCCCAGTCTGCTTTTATACCATCTTAATTTCATGCAAGTAATAAGGTCAGTTCTAGTTCAAGGGAACAAGCATGACAATAAACACAAATAGTCAAGGAACAAGCAAGGCAATAAACAAAGTCCCGTGATCGCTGTTTCTAAAGGCTTATCAGGATGACCAAGATATCTGAACCTACTTCCCTGTCCTAGACTAAGTCAAATTCCTGCCAAGTTTCTAGAAGTAGGTCCCCAAAGCTCTCCACAGTTAAAAGCTGGGCAAGGTGGCATACACTTAAAATCCCAGTACTGGTGAGGTAGCAACAGGTAGATCTCTGGGACTCAGCCACAGTGAGCTTAGCCTAATAGGTGAGCACCAAGTCCCAGGTGAGAGACCCTATTCCCAAAACAAGGAAGGGCTCCTCAAGCTGTCCTCTGGCCTCCACATGCATATACATATGTATGTATGTGCACACACAGACATAAACATATAGATTCAGGGAAACAGCTACACTTAAGCATATTTTAATACATTCAAATGCTAGCTATGGAGTCAGCCTTGATGTTCCAAAATGCTGCTTCTGCTGAAGAATGAAGATAAAGCAAAATAAGATAGAAAAACGCTGGGGCAGGGAAGGTCAAGTGACATGATCCTCAAGCAGGAGGAGAGGGGCAAATCAAGTCTAGTACGCAGTCTAAAAGAGTTGGAGAAACAGATCTAGCCCCATCTCTCTCTCTCTCTCTTGACATTTACCCATCCTGTGGATGGGATATGGGGGCTATGTTTTCAGGCAATCAATGTAAAAGCTGTAAGAGTAGGACCCAAGCCTCATCCAAGCCTAGTAGTCCTTCTACGTTTCAGAGACGCTTGAACAAAGCACACATCCACAGGATGCCAGAGAGTGGGAGTTCAAGAACTGTTGGATAACTCCTGCAAACCAAAGGTCACATGTAACAAACTAGAAATGCAGTGGGATGAGTGGGGGACATGGGGAATGATGGACTGGGTCAGGGCGCTGTGCTGTTTCACACCAGCAAGCCAAGCTTGGTTATTTCTATCAAGCAAAGAGTCAAGTTATTTAAAATAATATTAACTATGAAAAAAAAAAAAAAGAATACAGAAGACCTGCAGGTAGGTCCAAGGCATCTGCAGAGGTCATTAGTTGGTGGTGGAACATTATCTGGTATCGTCAGGCAACAGAGAAAGCCTGACAGTGTATGTGGTCTTGGCTTGTTTTCTTAAGTGGACTGATCTAGGATTTGTTTCAAGTTGTTCTCAGCCAAACAAGTACAAGGGTCTGGTTTGATTCCAGAACTTTCTTTTTGAGACTGCCAGAACTGTCCTCGTGCAGCAAAGGAGGGTGTGAGCAAAGCTGCTTGTCTTGTTTCTCAGAAGGCCTGCTTGGCCTCAGTCCTCCCAGGGCCTCCCCTGTTGTTGCTCAGTCTTTCTCACCTCCGCCTGTCTGCCTGGCAGCATCTGCCGGAAGGGAAGTCATGTGGCCTTTGTTTTTTCTCGGCTGTGAGACTAGGACTCCAAACAGGAAATGGTGGTTTTAAACAGAAGTCTAAGAGGTGGGCTTGGTGGGGAGAAGGGGCAGAGCCTTGATGCTTTGAAGTTCTATTACCTTTGGTGCCTCTGAGCTTTTGTACTTAAAATTCCTTTCTTTTAAACTCGCTTTCATTGAAGTAAATGGTCCTATAAACTCCGAGTACTTAGATATTGGAGTATGTGTTTGACGGTATTGTACTCACAGAAGGATTCAACTGAAATATCAAGAAATTCTATAGAAGTACACCAAATTTAATTATGAAAAACTAACGTTAAATGTATATAAACTTTCAAAAACAACCTAGGAGTAGCAGTGCATGCCTGTAATCCCAGAACTCTAGGGTTGATGCAGGAGGATAGAGTTGAAAGCCAGAACAAGCTATATTGTGAGAGTTTGTCTCCAATGTAAAATAAAAATGTATCAACTTTGAAATGCATAACTTCCTTAAAGCATATGAAGATCCCTTTCTTTCTTTCTTTCTTTCTTTCTTTCTTTCTTTTTTTGTTGTTGTTGTTTTGTTTTTTCGAGACAGGGTTTCTCTGTGTAGCCCTGGCTGTCCTGGTACTCACTCTGTAGACTAGGCTGGCCTTGAACTCAGAAATCTGCCTGTCTCTGCCTCCCAAGTGCTAGGATTAAAGGCATGTGTCACTACCGCCCGACTGAAGACACACTTCTAATCAAAAATTACCATAGAATCAAAACAGGCAATTCCTGAACATTCTCCATGTTGTGCGTATGTGTAGCATCCTCAAGACCAGCACATCTACTTATGGAGTCTTATCTTAGAAGAATAGGCATGTGTCATAGCTCCAAAGACACCCCCCTCTTTATCTTCATGCCAGGTTTATTTGTGTTTAGAGACTGCATGGTGCTAATTGATGATAAAAGCAACAGTGTGATTCACAGACTTTCTTGTCTTTTGTCTTTGAAGTGTAGGACATAACACAGGACACAGAGCCGTGGCCACAAGACAGAAGAGTTTTATCTATAGGCAAACCCGAAGTTCCTAGACACTGGCCTCTCTGTCTTTGTCTCTGTGTTTCTGTCTCTCTGTCTGTCTCTCTCTGTCTCTCTGCCTCTCTCGGCCTCTCTCTGCCTCTCTCTGTCTCTCTCTGTCTCTCTGTCTCTATTCTGTCTCTGTCTCTGTGTGTGTGTGTGTGTGTATGTGTGTATGTGTGTGTGTGTGTGTGTGTGTGTGTGTGTGTGTGTAGCCTGATGTCAGTATATCTTCCTCAACTGCTTTTCCTCCTTTGTGTTTGAGCTGAGAGCTCACTGGACCTGGGGATCATTGCTTGGGCTATAGTGGCTGGTCAGAGAGCCACAAGTATGTACTGCCGTGCTGGGATTTTTTGTGAGAGGTGTCTGGGGATCAGAACTAGGGTCCTCACACTTGTGTAGTGTGCATGTTAGCCACCATCTACCCAGCCCTAATTAATGTCCCTTTTAAGCCTTATAATTAAGTTCTATAGCTCCTTTAAATTGACTAAAGTATTTAGCACACAAAGTAATTTTTGATTAGTGTTAGAGCATTTATTCTAATGTCAAAAAGCCAATGGTAAACACCAATTCACAATTTGTATGGTGATATAATATCTGGCTTTCAATTTTTAAAAATTTTAACAAAGTTGCAAAACATAGAAAGACGGTTTCTCATGAATTTACTTCCTAGAGAAAAAAGTATATGTATTTCTCACATATACTTCACTTCATTTTCTTAAGAATATTTTACTTTTGAATTTTCGCCCCAATAGACTTGTTTCTCCCAAGGTGAGCTTCTGAGAAGCCAACTTCCCCTATGCAGTACAGACAACAGTTGGCTTGGGTGCAGGAAGTGGCTCGCAGCCTGGCTAGGAGGAGACGCTGTTACTCCACAGTGTTAGTTAAAAGCCTTCAGCCAGAAACATGGTGTATGTCAGAAAAGCTAAGAGTTGGGCCTGCCTTAGGGAAAGAGTTAAGTTTGCTCAAATCAAGCAAGCTGGGCCTTCTCTCTCTTATATCCCAGAACAATGGAGGCTTGTATTTTAGCTGTTCCTTGTGAACCAAGTAACCATGGATATATTATCAAAACCCCTCTCCACCACCTTCTAGATAGTTCCAGGCAAACACCTATGAGCTGCGGCAATAGATCTGAGTGCCTGGCCTATGACAGAAGGCTTTGCAGTGTTTGTGATGTTACTGGGATGCAGGCTGCTGTGAGAGGTTCTACTTCAATCCCAGCCAAGCTGAGGAACATTTACCTCATGAATGAGGAGTGTCCATTCTAAACAACTCGACTTAGCAATGTGGTCTTCAGCCCTAGGTCGTTGCTATCCAGTAGAGTTTTCTGTGATGACAGAAGTGGTCACCTGTGGTGTGTGACAGACTACACACCTGGC